>VDFB02379876.1:0-26365 GCA_007258455.2 Sequoia sempervirens | reverse complement strand
AAATGGGTTTGAAAGCCACCACTCGAAGACTCCCCTGGATGGCACTGTAGAATAGGGCTGGCATGCTAGATGACACTTTGGGTTAAAGAGCTGATCGCCTATAAAGTCTTTACGTCAGCACTCTCCTTCACAACGAAAGGGATAACGACGTGCTCATGAGGAAGCCTAGCGAGAGGTCATCTCTGTTGCCGCATAGGATCCTACTGTGCATCAGGTCTATCCTAAGGCAACCCCCCACCTCTCCCCTGGAAGTCCCTCATATCAAAATAATTTGGAATTTTGTTCAATATGAACTCATAGTATAGTTTCCTAAGGAAATACTACGGGACTTTAGGGTATGTGTAAGATCATGATGGAGAAAAAAGTGGCGATATGATGGGTATGTGTAGGGTATGTGGCTGACAACTTTTTTTCACCCAAAATTGATGAAACGAAAAGGGTTTTTAAAGGAGATCCTCAAATTTCCACCAATATCAATTATTTTTTACTTTGAATTTAATAAATAATTCTTATTCATTTTCTATTTTAATTATGACTAAAGTCCTGATAAATAGGTTGATTGAAAAACATCTATAGCTTTCAAATGGTATTACATTTTTTGAATTCAAAACATGCGTCACATTCTATGTTTTGAATACTATAGGAATAAAAAGAAATTAAATTTCATGAAGTTTTGACCAAGTTAAGGTGGTCAGACATACAATTTTTTATATTTTTAAAAGTTGCAATAAAAAATTCATAATTAATTATTTACTTGGAAAAAAATTACAAAAAAATGCATCACATCAGGACATGAGTCCTCTACTTATATCTAAAATCTTATAATTTTTTTTATCATTTTATTGTGGTTAGGGTGGTCAAACAAACACCCACTTCTTATTTTTTCCCTAAAATTTAAGTACTCACTATATTGAAATTTCGCTATTTCACCAAATAGATTTAAAAAAACCTAGTAGTTTAGAAACTACATTCAATTTTCTACAAATTCTATTCTTACATATTTTTGAAATAATATAGATAACTTATTCAAATTTTTAAAGTCAAATTGCCTAACTTTGATTTTTCTAAATTTTTTGCCACTTAAGGGCTTGTTTTTTCCATGATGATCTTGCACATACTCTTCACAATTGTTGCACGGCGGGTAATCAAAAACCATGTACCATCTATCATAAAAAAAGTTCCTAATTTTTTGGTGGTGGCACCAATGAATAGGAAACCTCTTCGCATTGAGGGAGAGATTTGCATTTGACCGTGGGCCAGTGAATAATGTGCATAAATCACCTTTTGTAATTTTTAAATCTTTTACATCTTTATATGATAATTTATCTACGTAATAAGCCCTAGTCGCCTGCCTCCTATCTTGCAATCTAGTTAATTTTTTGCTAATTGAATCTACATTTTTTAACATATCTTTCAATGAAGTTGCCAAGGTCATTCTTTCCATGGTTGAACCATTTGGATCACTCAACCTCCTGATTAAATCCTTAATTTGTTTTTTATTGTTCTCAATTTTAGTCATTAAATTTTGCTGAGTGCCAAGAGGGTATCGAGGGATTGGTGGAGGAGGTTGTTGTTGTGGTTGATTAACTTGAGGATTTTGTTGTTGAGGATTTTGTTCCTCTTGTTATTTCCCTACTTGTTGAGGATTTTGAGGGTTTGCAGGTTGATTTGCATCTCCTACAAATTAAAAAAAAAAATATTAAATACAACCTAAAATTAACAAATTCAAAACAAAAAGAAAACAATTCTTACCTCTCAGACCTCCTCGTTGACATGGCAGCATCTTGGCGATGAAACAACAACCGTTGATGAATAAATTCACAAAATAGCTCCTCCTAGAATGCGAGCAAAAAATATTGGGGTTTTGGCCGTGGGCAACAAACAAAACACAGTCACAAGTAAAAATGAATTTGTTTTCTTTTTTTTTTTGGTTTTAATAGGTCATAATGCAAGCACGTTAGAACACACTCATGTTATAGCATGCTCGCGTTATGGGCTTATTGTGGCCGAGCCCTAGGCTCGGCACACCAAGCCATAATGTGAGCATGTTATAACGTGAGCGTGTTATAACGCGCTCGCGTTATGAGTTTTCAAAAAAAAAAATCAAAAAGTGGCCACAAATTGGCTACCCATCTTCATGCACTTGCCCAAAATACACCACAATAAAAGGAGACATGTTTGACGTTGATAAGCTCATATGAGCAGAGATATAAGGATAAGGGACATTTATTTGTGGACAATTTTTAAAAATGATAGAGGGTAAAAGATAATACATTCCTTTAAGCTTTGAATGATAGTTCATAGGAGTTGTCAATAGTCTAATCATTTATAAATTTCTTAATCCTAAGAGACTAATTAATGGATAGTAGATATGAAAACCCATTTAACCATATTTTGAAGGTAATCTACAAATAAGCATATGATAGTGAGAAAGAGTAGTATCAGATGACAATGATAGTCAAGGGTTTGCATGTTTGATAAATGATAATTTCAAATTAAAAGATAAGTATAGTAGGCCAAAACTCTTATCAAAACTAGTGTCAAGACTATGAATCCCATTGTATGCATAGAAGGTTATCATGATAAAATAATTCATAAAGATATAGTGGTATAGTATCTTATAGAAGATGAATTGGTGTAATGGATTGTAGATGACAATCATGAAAATGAACAAGGGACAGTCATGCAATGGGATGAAAATGGAATCCTATATAACAATTATAATAAATGATAGATATTTGCAAAGGACGAAGCATCAAATATTGTTGTAGAAAGGTAACAGAGAAATATAATTTGACAATGGCAAGTGAACAAAGCTAAAATTCTAAAGGATGATAGTAATATTTGTTGAGAAGACATGTATAATAGTCACCTTGAGAAAACAAATAAAATATTGTAGTAGGGCTATGGATGATAGAGAATAGGGGTTGGATGAATCCTTATTACTATCAAAGTTGTTAATTCCCTTACCAAAGATGTCTATCCTATCGTCAATGCCATTGTCCATGTCCAAGGCAAGCAAAAAGAAATTATCTATCAAATTTGAAAAAGTGGTCACCATTTTTTTGTTCAGATTTTGTTGTGATAAATAGAACATGCACTATCCTTAGTTGTATTTATATGCATTATTTTGAGATTATGTTTCACTATTAAGTATAAAACAAGCAAGGGCATGGTCTTAGAATCTCTTGAGAGGATATCAAGACATATCAAGAAACTTATCACATAATCTAAATAACATAACATGGTTTTGAATGTAGGAAACATGAATAATAACAAAGATAATTAGATTACATTTGTTTGTGTCTGGTAAGAATATGGTTCATAGTGCAAAGGAACAACCTCCAGGTATTTTTCATGATACAAAAGCTCATGAAAGTCTACCATGAAGATATATAAGGGAATAGTCCTAAGAAAGTTTAGAAGATAGTGAATTGAAGTGACAAAAAATTTCATAATAAAAATAGTCCCAAGAAAGTGAATAGAGGTATAAAATAATTTCAAGAGACCCAAATCAAGACATGCCAAATTCAAACATGAACATGACAGAGAAACAAATACAATGTAACGCCCTCCCCAAGGCTATACTATAAATACAATACAAAATAACTAAATTTTAAAAGAATTAAATTAAATAGATATAAATTAAAGATTAACTACTTATACTTAATACAAAACTTATGTAATGATAAAGGAAGAAATAACAACAATGATGTAAGCTTGTCCACAACAACTGTACAAAGGATTTTCTTACCTCAAGTTAGATATCTAATTTAAAATCCCAATAATTTAAAATAACAAAAGTAAGTAAAAGAATAAAATAAAATAAAATATTAACAAAGAACATGCTTTAATAACATTAGAACTATGGACAATGAATTTGACATTAGCCGATTGAGTATACATTATATAAGCCATGAGAACTATGAGATTATTGTAAGAAAACAATGCAAAGGTCGTGGTCTATGGTGGGAGAATGGCAATGTGTCGGCCAAAATAGAATATACTAAATGTGCCAAATAAAGGAAAGTTAAACATTCAAATGAGTCTGTTAGAAAACGGGACGTGTGCAACAATATTATCAATGAAGGCTTGACAAAAAACTCAAATAAAATGAAAGCACAAAGTTGCTGCTCTGTTTTCCAGCCAAACTGAAAATACCCAAATCAAAAAGCAGAAGCACAAGGAGACATGCCAACTTCTTTTCTATTCAATAAACTGGAAATGGAAATACATTAAAGATTAAATAGAAACTACTGAAAAAAAAATCTAAGCTACGAACTACAATTTTTGGGGAGCTTCATGAGCTACTCAACCAGACAAACAACTTCAGGAGCTACTAGGAGCTCACTGGCAGGAGCTATACAGAGCTCTTTAGGAGCAATCACTACTCAATCACAAACACACAACTGCTGCTGTTCAGGAGCTTCTGGGAGCTCACACAAAAAACATTCTCTTTCAGACTGCTGCTACTCAGAGAAACTTTTTCCGAATCTTCCAACTGACAGAATAATCTACCTTCAATTCTTTTTGTCTTCAAAAAACATTCCCTCTCAAATTTGAAATTACCTACCAGCATTAATTGGGAATTCAAAACGAGTTACCATATTTACTTTTGGAGCTGTCAGGAGCTGCAGGGATGAAGATCCCAAAAATTTCCATTGAAATTGGGGGCTTCTAATGGGTAGGTGAACCAGGGGGATAACATGAGAGCAAGAGGCTTAGGATTTTTCAACACTCCCCCTTTGTCCTAAAGCCGACGAAACAAGATCAATCCTGATCCAAATCAATAATGCCTAATTTGCTCCTCTGGCACTCGAAACTGTCCTTGCTCAAAGGCTTGGTGAATATGTCTGCTAGCTGCTGCTCATACCTACAAAAAGTCATTTTAATTTCACCATTCTCAACCAATTCTCTAATAAAATGATACTTGATTTCAATGTGCTTTCTTCTTCCATGAAACACAAGATTTTTCATCAAGGCTATCAATGAAACATTGTCACAAATAATTACTATTTCATCCTCTTGTTCTCTCAAATCTGCCAAGATTCTTCTCAGCCAAATAGCTTGACATGTTGCTGCATTTGCTACTATATACTCAACCTCTGCTATAGAGAGGGAAACTATGGGTTGTTTCTTGGAAGCCCATGAGATGACTCCCAAACCCAAGTGAAGCACATAGTCTGATGTGCTCTTCCTATCATCCAAACTTCCTGCCCAATCACTATTCGTGTAACCAACCAACCCAAACTCATTTGTTGTTGTATACAAAATACCATATCCTTTGGTTTCATTCACATACCTCAAGACTCTTTTACCTGCTTTCCAATGGGTGTCCCTTGGAGTCTCCATAAATTTGGAAATAAGACTCACACTATGCATTATATCAGGCCTAGTTGTTGTTAAATACATTAAACTTCCAACCAAAATTTTAAACATGGTCGGATCCACATTGCCATTGCAATATTCCTTGCTCAACTTTAGACCTATGGTTGTTGGTGTTGGGGCAGGCTTGCTTTCAAGCATCCTAAATCTCTTCAAGATCTCATTTGCATATTTTTCTTGAGAGATAAATATACCATCATGCATTTGTTTTACTTCTATGCCTAGAAAATATCTCAAGAGGCCTAAATCTATCATTTCAAACTCACTTTTCATGGCCTCTTTAAAATCCGCAATGGGGAAATCATCATCCCCAATAAAAACTAGATCATCAACATACAAGACAACAATCAAAACCTTACCATCAGCTGCCTTGATGTAAAGAGTGGGCTCACCATCGCTTTTGCTAAAGCCATTTCTCATCAAATATGAGCCAATCCTACTATACCATGCCAATGGAGCTTGCTTCATCCTATACACCATGTGTTCTTGACCCGAAACTTCATAGCCAAATGGCTACTCCACATATACCTCTTCTTTCAACACTCCATTTAGGAAGGAGAACTTCACATCCATTTGAAATACATTCCATCTATGTTGGGCTGCAATTGCTATGATTGCCCACACATTTTCCATCCTTGTAATGGGGGAAAATGTCTTATTATAATCTCTTCTAAACTGTTGTTTGTACCCCTTGACCACCAATTGTGCTTTGTTCCACTCTATCCTTCCTTCGACATTGCACTTGGTCTTGTAGACCCATTTCACCCCAATAACTTGCTTGTTGGGAGGAAAATCTGTTAACTCCCATGTGTTGTTCCTCTCTATTACATCTATCTCCTCATCCATGGCCTTACACCATTTCTCCTCTTTCACAACATCCTCAAAATAAATCGGATCACTATGAGAAAACAATACAAAATTAACACTCATCAAATTCTTCATCATACCTTTCATTCTAGTAGATCTCCCTTAGACTCTTGGTTTTCTTTGGCATTAGGGAGGTGAGAGTGGGGTATGAACTTTCACTATTGTTGTTGCTTTGTTGAACAGGTAGGTTCATGAGCTGTCGAGAGCTCTCAGGAGCTTTTAGGAGCCAATATTTTGGCTGTCTTTGGCTACTTTTCTTTATGTCTACTCACTTCAAGAGCTTTCAGGAGCCAATCTTCTAGTTGTATGTAACTATATGCCTGACTGTCTTGCTGACTATCTTCCTGCTTTAAGAGCTGTTATGAGCCATCGGGAGCTTTCAGGAGCTCTTTCAATGCTTTCAAGGGCATCTGCAGGCTCTTCTTGCTAAACTTCATGTTCTATTTCTGCTTCTTCAAGAGCTATCAGGAGCAGTTCTGAGCTGTCAAAAACTACCACTCCGTCCCATGACTTGTCCTCTAGGAACTCCACGTCCCTACTGATGAAGATTTTCTTGGTGACCAGAATGTACAACCTATAAGCTTTAGACTCTTCACTGTAGCCCTTGAAAATAAACTTTTCACCCTTTTCATCCAATTTATGCCTCTTTTCCTTAGGAATGTGAGCATATAACACACAATCGAACACTTTCAAGTGCTCAACCATCCACTTGTGTTTTGTCCATGCCTCTTGAGGGATTTTGTCACGGACCGCCTTTGTTGGACTTCTATTTATCAGATAAATAGTTGTTGCTACAACCTCTCCCCAATATTCAATAGGGAGTCCCTTTGCTTTCATCATGCTCCTTTCCATCTCCACGATGGTCCTATTCTTTCTCTCAGCCACTCCATTTTGTTGCGGAGTATAACTGGATGTTAGCTCCTTCTTGATGTCATTCTGCTTGTAAAAATTTACAAATTGATTGGAGGTATATTCTCCTCCTCAATCTGACCTTAGGACCTTGATCACGTGTCCACTCTCCTTTTTAGTCTAGGCCTTAAACAACAAAAACTTATCAAAAGCTTCAGATTTATGTTGCAAAAAATAGACCCATGTCTTACAGTTGTAATCATCAATGAAGGTCATAAAAAATATGCTTTTTACCAATAGAAATGATTTGCATAGGGCCTAGCAAATCCATGTGGACTAGCTCCAATGGTGCTCTTTCCCTTGTAGAGTTTCTCGATTGAAAGGGCTGCCTATGTTGCTTGCCCAAAATTCACTCCTCACATGTAACATTAGGCTCTACTATTTTTTCCAAACAATCTATCATTTTGTTGTGGGACAAAAGACTCAAACCAGCATAGCCTAAATGTCCATACCTGAGATTGCATAGTTTGGAGGGGTCTTGAATGGTGCTCCTGAGGGATACTTGTTGTACTGATGTAAATTTTCCATTCATGAGAGGTGCAACAATATACTGAGATGAAAAACATGTCTCAATCTTCAAGGGAAACATCCGATTCTTTGTCATTTGAACTGCTGCAAACACTTTCGTCCTCTCATTCTTGTCATAAATAATGCATTGACCCTTATCCATCAGCACTTTATATCCATTTTGGATCAGTTGTCCAACAATCATAAGGTTATGCTTTAACCTAGGAGCAAGAAATACATTTTGTATCTCCTTCTTCTCACCTTGCTTGGTGTGGATCATAATAGATCCTCTTCCCACAACTAGAACTAATCCATTGTTCCCCATTCTTATTTCAGACTTTACATTTTTATCAATGAAAGAAAACATACTTTTATTACCACTCATGTGGTTACTGAAACCGCTGTCCAAATACCAGACTTCGGGGCTGCCTTCTTCACCAATGTTGCACATGGTGAAGCTTGTGGACTAATTTCCTTCAGCCACATTTGAATTAGCCATATTTGCATTTTGTTTTGATTGATCACGCTGCTTTGTCCAACATTCACTTGCATAATGGCCAAATTTATGACAATAGTAGCATTCAACATTGCTCTTGTCATTCTTCTAATTCAAACTATTGTTCTTGCCTCTTCAAGAGCTAGTCTGAGAGCTACTCGCTCCCTCTTGATTGTTTGCTTGTGGTGAGCTATCTTGTCCACCATTTCCTTGTCCGGAGTTGCCACGACCTCTACCTCTTGAGCTTCTTCCACCATTGTTTCTTCTCACCTTCCTCTTGCATTTGACTGAGCTTTAAAAGCTTTCTCTTGGGAAGAAGTAGCAGACCTATTTAGGCACTGCTCATGGGTTTGCAGATAACCCATCAACTCATCAACAAACAACGTTGTGAGATCCTTTGCCTCTTCAATGGAAGTCACCACTGCTTTAAACTTCGTGGGTAAGCTCCTAAGGATTTTCTCCACAATCCTCTTATCATCAATGACCTTAGCATTCACTCTCAACTGGTTTATCAAACCTGAGAGTCTTGTGTGAAAAATTGAGATGGACTCATTGTCCTTCATTTCAAGAGTCTCAAACTCTCTTCGAAGCATATGGAGCTTCACTAATCTAACTTTTTCAATCCCTTTATAGTTCGTCTGGAGGATTTCCCAAGCTTCCTTTACATAGTTAGCTATTGCTATTCTAGGAAAAATGGCCTCTATCAAGGCTGCTTCTATCAAACTCAACGCCTTAGCATCTTTCCTCCTTAACTCCTTCAATTGGGTCTTCTGGTTGTTTGTGAGCATAGCATATGTTGCTGGGTCAGTCACATCATTGAAACCACTAGCCACAAACTCCCACAAATTGTTGGCGACCATAATGGTCTTCATCTTCTTTTCCCAAACATCCTAGTTCTATCCATTAAAGGATGGTGGCTGCTATCAACTCTTTCCTTCATCTCCAACCATGTCTCCAACTAGAAAAATTTAATACCTAGACAAAAAATGCCCTAACTCATAAGGAAATGGGGCCTATGGATCTGATACCATGACAAAAAACTCAAATAAAATGAAAGCACAAAGTTGTTGCTCTGTTTTCCAACCAAATTGAAAATACCCATATCAAAAAGTGGAAGCACAAGGAGACAAGTAAGCTTCTTCTCTATTCAATAAAATGGAAATGGAAATACATTAAAGATTAAACATAAACTACTCAAAACAAACTCTAAGCTATGAACTACAATTTGTTAGGAGCTTCATGAGCTACTCAACCAAATAGACAACTTTAGGAGCTACTAGGAGCTCACTGGTAAGAGCTACGTAGAGCTCTTCAAGGGAAATCACTACTCAATCAAAAACACACAACTGTTGTTGTTCAGGGGCTTCTGGGAGCTCACACAAAAAACATTCTCTTTCAGATTGCTATTGCTCAAAGAAAATTTTTCCAAATCTTCCAATTGACAAAATAATCTGCCTTCAATTCTTTTTGTCTTAAAAAAACATTCCCTCTCAAATTCAAAATTGCCTACCAACATTAATTGGGAATTCAAAATGAGCCACCATATTTACTTCTGGAGCTATCAGGAGCTACAGGGATGAAGATCCCAAAAACTGCCATTGAAATTGGGGGCTCCTGACAGGTAGGTGAACCAGGGGGTTGACGTGAGAGCAGGAGGCTAAGGAACAATAAATTTCCAACAAGACTATAACAATAATACATGCAAGGTTATAATACTTTAAACATTAAATATGTTTATAACTGAATACAAAACTTCAGCGCAAGATAATAAATATATTAATGCTTTATGATGAAGTAAAGGATTTTATTCAAGGAACCAATACAGGTCTAGATCATAAGAAACAAACATTATAACTGAAGTGTTTGATATTAAAAGAAAGCAGTACTACAATTATTTCCAGAAAAGGTTTCATCCGGCCATGAAACATTATGAGCCAGGAAATCACAGATGGTACTGGGGATAATCACATATTCCCTTAAACAAATAAATCTTCATGAAGACATTGTAAAACATAACCATATGATGAATGAATTTTCATGCATTGTGAATACATAAAACAATCGTCGATCGATATTGCTATTGTGTGAAATCTTTCAATGAGAAATCTAAATCATATATTTTAGAAAACTTGAATCATTAATTCAACCAAAATTTTGGTGATTGTTTGTAAACTATCTGATAAATCAACATAGTAATGGTGTTATTAAACTTTATAGATGAATTCATCAATTCACAATACTCTATTGATAAAAATTACAGCATAATAATGGTACAAGTAACTTTACAAATTACAACAAAATAGAAATAAAAATTTACTTGATTTTAAATATTTTAAACATTGATACTCCTTTTCTTACAACCAAAGTCTTTTTCCAAATTGTGGCTTTGAATAATTCAACAATCAAATTGGATCAGCAATATAAAAGAATTTTCATATATCCAATATTCTTCAACAAATCCAAATTGCTTTCTAAACCTGGAACATAGAATAGAGCAGCCCAGTCTTGTTCTCCTCCCAACTGTAGGACTGATAAGTCCACGCCTGAGTGAGAAAAAATCCAAATGCATAGTATAGATGAAAATTAGAAAAATAAAACATAAACATAGACTCACACACAAAGAATCTGATCACGAAATTCTTGAAAAAAGGGGGAGAAGGGGGATTCCCTTCCCTCTTGAGGCACAACAACAACTTTTCCTTCATACACATTCAACTTTGTTCTACAACATCCATCCCATCTCCATTCATCCAATAAACTAATCCACCATTCACAGCTCTCAATTATCATACACAACTCCACTAAATTCATATTTGATCAAGATCCCCAAGAAAGGCTCCATGCCCTTCTCAAATCCAAACGAAGGAGGCTTTCATCCCTCAGGCGAGATCTTATCCTTATACACACCCAAAATCCCCATTAATCAAACATGATTATCCACAAGACATTTACAAACACAATTCTTACAACACTACAATAAAATCTATCAAGAATTTAATAACTACATCAAGATTTTCAAAACAAAATACAAAGCATACCTTGGCTATCCAAGTTAGGATCAGCCCAAAAACCAGACCAAAGCATTTGATTTTTCCTCCAATTCCTTCCACCATTCCCCAAGTAGCAATTCCCTCAATTGAATTTAGATAGAAGATAATTTTACCCCAAAAGAAGAAAGTAGTAAAAAGATTCAAGAAAGACATCCAAACTGCCCATCCCCTTCACCATACTAATTCTCTCTTTAAAATAGAATTCCCCCCAACTCTTCAACTTCCCTCAAAGTACAATCCAAATGAAAATATCATTCAAATAAAAACATATTTCTCTCCATAAATGAACTAACATAAAAATTCAAATTACTCTCAAACACTAAACCCCTTTAACAAAATTAAAAACCAATAATAAACATTTAGCATTTGGACTTTGTCTCCAATTCTTAAGGAATCTGGACCCCACCTGCAACATCGCATTAGAAGCATTAGTACATTTTGGAAATTATAGTCAAAACATTAAATATAAATACACAATTATAAAATCTATCATAATAATGAAAAATATTTATTTTTGTGGACATTAAACATTTAGCCAAAATACTTTATGATCAATTTATTTTATTAAATGTACATGTATCACATTTATAAGCAAATAAATATATAAACATGCATATAAAACATTTATGTCCATAGTCCAAAATGATAATATCTATAAATCAAAATATCAACATCAACCATGTCCAAAACATCAACTATATAAAAATATAAAGTCAAACCAAAGTCTCTAGAATAATGTTATCTATGTCAAAACAAGACATGCCAACAAACATGAATGATTAAGAAACAAAGACAAGGAGAAATTTCCATGTCAAAAGAGCAAGGAAAGATAACAATGATTTATGTTGGTGAGAATACAAAGGTAAAGAAGCCCTCTTACATGAAACATGTGCCATTTTCTTTCCCTTTCCCTAGGAAGCTTCTAACCATTTTAACTCTTCCCACATACCCTATAAGCATGAATATGGAAGTTGTAGTAGTTTAACAAAATTAATTAGTAGTTTAATGTAAAACTAAAATAAATTTGAAAAAAGCATTAAAATTTATACATGTAAATTCTAGGTGATTTGAGCAAAAAAAATTCAAAGGGAAATTGATATCTCAGTTGCTCATTTGCTCCAACACATGCATAAGGTAAAAACCATAGTGAAAATAACTCTCGGGTTTTTCTTTTTTTTATTTTAATACATACACGAAATGGATATCCGTTTAGTTCATGTTTTTTTTATTTGGTCGGGTCGAAGACCTGACTTATATGGTATGAGTGTTTTTATATTGTATGAGGGTTTTTATATTATAACATGACATATATATTATATTACAATATAATATAATATATTGTAGACAATATATAGATTAATATATAATAATAACTTTCAACTTTTTTATCATTTGAATATTATGGATATCCATTTAGTAACTAATATCTGTTTAGTTTTGGTGTTTGCTATGGCACCATTTACTTTCTACTCAAGCCTAGAGAAAGTCAAAGCGGATTTTCATATTTTTGAGCAAGTTAAAAATGTCTTTTTTCACATTGCCATTTTTTGGACCCCCATGATCTTGCACAAACAGGTATCCTATCTCGATTGTAGTAAACTCAACACTCTTTGACCATTCCAACAATGAGTGCATTCTTGCAAAAAGTGTTTGTTAAAAGTAGTGTAAATATGTATTTTTTTGCATCTTGTGTGTCATGGGGCCCAACCAATTGCACCAAAACATTGAAGTGGGTGGGTCATTACTACTAGATTCCTTATTTCACTCCCTGGCTATCTTGATCATTTTGAACTACATACTTCCAAAAAAGTCTCAACACAACAATAAGAAAATAAAGTTATGGAAGGTGAAATGAGAATAGGTAAAACACAATAATCAAGGCATAAATAATATAGAAGGTGAAACCAGTACCGAAATGAAAAACAAGAATAACACATGCAAATACCAAAGTGTAAAAACACATAGGAAGAAAATGCTAAGGCACAAATGAGATAGAAAATACAAATATAATAGATAATAAAGATGAACAAGTACATAATTGTAAATATAAGTAGAAAAAGGAGAGGTCTCATGCAATTGGATTAGGATAATTTCCTAAAATCTCATCCTCCAAAAAATTAGCATCATACTCTTATTTCTCTACTACATGAGTTTATTCTTCATTTAAATATGTTTCTTGGTACTATTTGGTACTTTTGAAGAACACATTGCAATAGATAGAACTATAGGAGCTTATTTTCTTACTATTTATCTTGATTCTTTAGAGGTGACCTTATAGAAATATTTTTGCACTTGTTGAACCATTACAATTTTCTTTGGAATCTATAGAGTAGTACATTTAACATGAAATACAAAATTTTGTAATATATGACCCTTATACTTCTTTGGTGGAATAGGGGATTGAAAAATAATATGAATATTTGTCATTTTAGTTGTATTTTTTTTCTTTTCTTTGTTCTTCTAATCTAAGTTGATACACCTCATAAAGTTCTTTTGCACTCTCATAAGGAGGTTCTCTAGGAGTGTATATGTACCGTATCCATGGTAAAATGACTTGCCTCAATAAGAGGCTCATATGTATCTTTGTAATCTTTACAATTCTATGATCATGAACATATTTAACTCATTAATGTATAATAAAAGGGACATCCTTTAATTTCTCATGTCATGATATACCAAAAAATATGGAATATCTATCTAAAGCAAGAATAAGATGAAATAACATTTGTAATTCCTTAGGATGCATCTTAAGAGATAAAATAACACAACCCAAATTGTGAATCAAGATTTTGTAGGTCATCTTTGATAATAATCTCGAATGAGCATAAGAACTTGGCTTCAAGTGTTCATTATCTAAAAATTCTTCAATAAATGTGTTAAATTGATTTGTGGCATTGATGAGAATGTCACTAATAATTATGCCCTTTAGATAAAGGTCATCAATTTTAATCCCAAAAGTAATTTATAATGGGTTCAAATTTATTTTTTTATTATGACTTCAATTTTGTTGCCAAATTTGCCCCTTAGGATTTTTAAGACTTATTAAAGGGTTTAGAGTTGTTTAAAGGTGGAAAATTGTAACTTAAACCCATAAAAATCTCAACACTTGGATTTTAACCTTGAATAAGTATCATTTAGATTATATACACACTCACAATGCCTCTTGAGATACACAATGGCATTGATGCAACTTAAAATCTTCACTATTATAATGCAATAAAAACCTTTTATTCTTATGATTCAATGAGGTACATGACCCTAAAAATGAAGCATACCTCATCATGGAAACATGATATCAATACATGCATTCATCTTGCCACATCAAAATTAAATCTAACATACTAAGGTACAAACCTAAATAAGTATGGTTATCCTCAAATTAGAAGCCTTTACATTAGTCATAATGCAATGAGAAATATGATATTATAAACAACCTAAGATTCTAAGCTCATCATTAAGGAGGTCAGTGCTCTTGATAAGGTGATCACATAAACTCTTCATCAAGACACATCAAGAATCAATCCCATTCTCATCTATTCAAAGCCATCTTAAAATAGAGACAAGTCAATCAATCAACCAAACTCACGCCATAGTATATATCAGGACGAAAAAATCATCTAAACCATGCCATCCAAAAAACCCTATACATGACCAAGCCAAAGTGGCCAACCAAGACCTAGACTAAGACCTAGCTCACTGGACAAGATGAAAAACTAAAAGAGTTGGGAATTTATTCAATCACTTAAATCAAAAGATCTCCATTTTACTTGTGTAATTATTCATGTATTCAATTAATCATTTATAGCAAATATGGACAATATTAGTAAAAACAAATTATTAACTAAAAATCCATATAGGCATGCAATGTTATGTCAATAAATGTATAATATATGTACAAGAAAGTCATATAGGCTTACAAAAAAGCCATATAGGCATACAAAAATGTCCTAATGTAATCACTTCCCTCTAGGGGAAGAGAAGAGATCATGAGTCACCTTTGACTGTCAAGTGGACAGAGAGGCAAGCAATGATGTTTTCTTTCAAACCTTCCAATTGGACCTCCTCTCATAAGTTTTTGGAGCTCCAACTAATACAATAAAATTATACACAAATTAATATATAAAAAATGAAAGTATTATTTAACATATAATGAAATAATCATTATTGTCAACTGATAATCTCTCTCAAGCAATTGTTGCCTCTCTTGATCCTTTTGAGGGGTGTGAATTGGATTTGTGCCCTCCTATGAGAAGCATCAAGAATCAAATTAAACTAAAAATAAATATGATTCAAATTTGCACTAATGGCCGTGAGATAAAACAACAAATATATTATAAATTTTAATAATCTAGTTCATACCTCTATAAAAGGCATCAAAGATAATATTGCTACAACAACATCCACCTCCACTATCATACATATATTGGGAGGAGTTTGATCTAATGGCAATAATTGAAATTTGAAACAACATTATTAAATTACCAAAATATACCTAAAATTATTTTACAACACATAATGATTAAAAATAGTCAAGCTTACTTCAGTGCAAAATCTTTGGCCACTTCTTATGTCAAAGGCCCAATATCCACCTATTCAACATACAATGTGAATTTTAATATTACTATTCATATAAGGTGAAAATATTTACTTGTACTCTATTTACTATTTCTTTCATAATTACATACCTATGACCTCAAAATTTTCATGTACTTAGGAGATGAAGGGCAACCAAATGTAGGGTGAACACTTTGACCCTCAAATTCTATTATTGTTAGCCTATTTTTGCCCTATGGCTTAAATAGCCTTTAATAGCATTTTTTTCAAAGTTCAATAGGTTTTGAGTCTAAGGTTTTGCACTTGCAAAGGGTTCAATGATTCTAAGGGTAAAATTTAATAAGGAATTTTATACGTGTTCAAAAATATAAGTCATGTCTTCAATCTTGAAAAGGAGTCTCAGACTTAGTCAAAAATGCTTTTACTTGCACCAAATCCATGTACATGGGTTGGGGGGGGTGGTTGGGATGGGGGGGGGAACATTTAATGAAAAGGTTCAAGTTCTTTGTGACTGTTTCAACCCTTAGGGTTTCCTGCTATGTTCATTTTTTCCTTCATAGATTTTCAAGCCTACAATGGTGATCCAAGCATTTATGGGAGCAGCTAGGAGTTTTTCAAGCTTGTGGGGGATTAGAAAAATACCAGGTTTTTGTAGTCCTTTCCCTGGAAAAATATGAGAGTTAATCTCTATCAAACTGATTATTATGATGTGGGCAAGGTTTAAGAAAAATTCTTTAGTCATGTATTCTTAAATGAGGTCAAATGAAAGAGGGAAACAAACAGTCATAATATCGATAATGCATACAATGTTGACATTGAAATGGACTGCAAAATAGACTATAATTCATGTTTCCAACACTTTTGGTCATAAGAAAACTATCATTGTCATTCCTATCAGTGCATGATAAGGCTCTGCCGAAGTTTCAAGTATCCAAGAAATTGAGGGTTGATTCTATGAGTTTTTTGTTGTTGGTTAGGCCGGTTTTGAATCAAGATAGAGTGGTGCAGAAATCTGTGCACTCTAATTTTCCTTATGCATTCCTTTTGTTCTAGAGCAATCATTTGCTATCAAGGGGATTGTTGTCTTACTAGCCTCAAATGAATCACAACCATTTTATGGAGGTAGGGATTCATCACTTTTGCATGCATCTGCAGTCCAAGTTCTAGGCCTGCATTTTTTGGTTACTATAATGAGAGATGAGTAATGAGGACTTTCATGTGACTGGGCTCAGCAGAAGGTGTTTTAAAGTCCTCATTGCTAACAAGATCGAACTTTCAACAGAAGCTATGATACTTTGTGTTGTTGGGTGTCACAATACAAAAATACTTGAGAATTTAATGGCCTTGCAACTTCTCTCAGCCATTAAAATATTTGAGTATCTAACACAGTTGGATTAGATTACTCATCTTGGCAAAAGAAGTTATAGAAAAGAGCATGCCCAAGCATTTCCAAACACAAAAAGAGATTAAGACGATTCCATACTAAATTGTTAGAGCAACCAATGGTGATGTGTAGGTTGAAGTAAATGGGTAATAGTATTCTCCTAGTCAGATTGGGGCATTTGTTCTGACAAAGATGAGAAACTGCAAAAGCTTATCTTGGTAATTCTGTCTCAAATGCAATCATTATAGTTTCGGCTTACTTCAATGATGCCCAGAGACAGGCAATTAAAGAAGCTGAAAAAATTGTTGGGTTGGATGTCAAAAGAAATTATCAACGAGCCAACATCAACTGCACTTCAATATGGAATGAATAATAAAGAAAGGTTTGATTGTTGTGGAGGAAATTTGATGTGTCAATATTGGAAATCTAGAGTGGTGTTCTTGAGGTGAAGGCTACCAATGGTGATACATTCTTGTGTGGAGAGAACTTTGATAACACTCTGCTTGACTATTTGGTTTCTGAATTTAAGAAATCAGAAAGTATCGACTTGCCCAAGAATAGGTTGGCCTTGCAAAGGCTTTGTGAGGCTGCGGAGAAAGCTAAGGTAGAGCTTTCTTTATCTTCACAGATAGATATTAATCTACCTTTTATCACAGTGGATGCATCGAGGGGCAATCACTTGAATATTACTTTAACATGATCAATGTTTTGAGAATTTGGTTAATCACTTTATTGAGAGAGCTAGAGAACCTTGCAAGAGTTGCCTTAAGTAAGCGGGCATCTCAATAAAAGAGGTGGATGAAGTGTTTCTCGTTGGAGGAATGACATGAGTTCCAAAGGTTCAAGAAATTGTTTCAAAGATCTTTGGAAAATAGGCATATTGGTGAGACATCTTCACCAAACGACACAAGTGTTGCAATTGGGACTTCACCCCAAACATGACTCTCAACCATCAAAGGTTTTTATTCCGTTCAATAGATTGGTGGAGCGTCAAATTAACAGGGTGTAATATCACCTCTTAAAGGTTCTCTAGGAACATTAAGCTTCAAGCAGAATCAACATCGTGATGCTATTGGAAGAATCACGAGAGGCATACTTATGAGCAAGGACAACCGAGCAGCAAAGTCAACCATCATATACATGAAAGGATGAGAAGGTCTCAACAAATGGTTTTATGATCTATGCCAACTCCCAAGCAACTCTAGAAGCATGTCAAGAAGGCGGGAAGGTACTTTTGGTTTTATGATCTATGCCACCTCCCAAGCAGTCCAGGATGTCCTCTTCGGGACTTAATTGCTTTTGCTGCTGCTCGGTGGGGGCTAGAAAGTGTTACAGTTTTATGCTATCGGGAAAAAGAGGCTTAGAAGATTTGCAATGATATCTTGTTGTTATCTCAGTTAGCTGGCATTAATATATTTGTGAGCAGAGTTGACCCTTTAAAGGAGCCTCCTTTAGTCACGGAAAATACCGTTTTGTCGATTCTTTTTGTGGATTATCCAGTGGATAAAGTTTCATGCTATGTCTCTAATGATGGAGTTGCAATGTTGGCTTTTGAGGTTCTTTCTAAAACTTCAGAATTTGCAAGGAAATGAGTACAATTTTGTAAAAAATTTGATATTGAACCTCGAGCTCCAGAATGGTACTTTGCTCAAAAGATAGATTATTTAAAGGATAAAGTGCAACCCAATTTTATAAAAGAACGCAGAGCAATGGAAAGAGAATATGAAGAATTCAAGGTTCAAGTCAATGGTTTGGCCCAAAAGCTCAGAAGGTTCCTGAAGAAGGCTAGATTATGCAAGATGGGACTCCTTAGCCTAGGAATAATACTCAAGATCATCCTGGGATGATGTAGGCATTCTTAGGTCACAGTGGTGGGCTTGATGCTGATGGCAATGAACTACCTCGACTTGTCTATGTTTCTCGTCAAAGGTTAGTCTATTGAAGTTTATGGTTATATGAGAGTGGCAGTAAGCACTCCTGGTTCATTTCACTGTGATAAAGAGTCCTTTTGGAGTGATGAAGAACAGTCCAGTCAAAGTAATAGTCACAGGATTTGGAAGGGGGTTATGACTATTAAGTATTGCAAAAGGTACTTCAGATTGTATTTATGGGAAGTTCTCAAATAGAGAGTTTCATTGTTGTTTCTCAAAGAGGGAAAGAGGGTGAATAAGATAGTTAAGACTGTTGATGACTCTACATGAAGATCATTATTGTGCTTTATGTTTGTGTTAAGGCCAATTCTTTCAGGTCAATGGTGTAGGTTTGATGAATAAGCATACTTGTGCTATCAACTACAAAGATCGGTTGTCAATGCATGAAGACTGAGCATGAAGACAAAGCATGCAGAAGAGAACAGTTTCATCAGCAAAACCAAAGGGATAGTCAGAAATCCATTGGCCTAGTGGGCAGCAGGTACGTCATGAAAAAGATGGTCCATGAAGCACTTAAGCAGAGTGTCTTAATAGTGCAAATAGTTTAGGACAGTTCAATGACCTCGATGATTGTTAAGTATTGATGATACTTGATAGTAATAATAGAATATGACAAAATGCATGATAAAGGTGACATGATAGAATACAAAGAGTAAATTGATTTTGAATGACCTATAGGGCATTATGGTATGTTCTCCATGACAATGTCTTCAAATAATGCATGGTGGCAGCTTAAACATGTGGCAATCCCTTATGAAACAGTCTTCAGAAGAATGATGACAGTGATAGAACACTAGTAAAGTGACAGTCCATGTGTAAAGGGCAGCTACAAAGGGCAGTGACCATGTGACAGGTTTATGTATAAAGTGACAGTGTGCAACAAAGATGAGGACAAAAGGCTTTAGGATATGAGACAAGTGGCATTTATTTACCTTCAAACCTTTTCCCGCATGCCCTATCATCATGCAAGAGGCAGTTTGGAGAGTAATGAGTAGTTGGAGAGCATCTAGGAGGTTGAATGAGTAATGAGCAGTTTTAGAAGCTCTAATGGTGGATAAGGTCAAGAGAAAACTTTTTCTTCATTCCAACACCTTTTTGGAGAACTTTTAGGGGCTGCAAAGTAGGGGTTATTGTTTTGGACGCCCAAAAGAGGTTTGACTCAGTAAGTTGATGTAAACACTTGTCCTTCTTTCTCAACACATGCTCCTATCATTTAGAAACTGTTAAGCAGCATAAAAGCAAGCTTTATGAGCATATTTCGGTCAGTTCTTTCTCTCTAGTTTTGTATTGTAATCCTCTTGAAGGTTCTTTCAAGCTGGAGCAGCATTGTAACTCAACTTTCAGACTTGTACACAGCTATGTAACACTTCTTTTGATCAATAAAACACAAGTATTTTTCCTTCTCCAATCTACTTTTTGTGTGCAAATATGAATAATAAATGTATTTTTCTGTGATTTGATATGAATCCTCATTGTATGTCTCATTCCTTCAGCACCTTTTTGTAGAGATATGCATGCCTTATGCAGCTCATAGGTTATGATAATAGTTTTGGAAACTTCTAATTGTGAAGATAGTTGTTTTTTCCTTTTAGAGTTGAAAAAAGACCTCATCTTTCCTATGAAATATTGATGTGTAAGTATGTAGAAACTTGAGTTGTGCATGAAACAACTTCTTCATTTGATCATATTGTGAGTCCAAACAACAATATAGGTTTGAAAGAATCATTTGGTGCATCACCTGATTAGAGTTTAGGTTTCATTTCATGTTTTCCTTCTCTCTTTTCTCAACAAGCAGCAGTAGCATAGGCTAGATTAGGTGAAATCCCAAGGGAACCAGCCCTCTTTGGAGGTTGATCTCCACAATCTAAGCCCACACTTAGGGAGATCATCCCATGTTTCACGAGGTGGCTAAGTGATTTCATCATCTCAGCAAGGGCGCACGCTTCCATGACAACAATTACAATCAATTTAGTAATTTAAATTTAATCTTACAATTCAATATGAAATATAGTAAAGTGATTTTAACCTTGTTCAAATTACCTATCTATCAATGCCAAAAGTCTCATCTAGCATCTAATCCTCAAACAATATTTGATCCAATATGGATGTGACCTACTATTGGCCACATGCACCCCAGTTTTCCTCAAAACCATAATCATAAAGAGACCCATAGTTTCAACATTTGTGAGGTGAATGTTGAGAACTAGAAGACTCACTCTCATCACCATGTGCTAGAGGCCTACTGTGTTTTAAAAGGGTCTTGTGAGCAAGCTGATGGACTGTAGGGGTCTCGACCTCAACACTCTCCTTCACAATGGAACAGATCATGGCATGCTCAATGTCTAGCCTAAAAAGGGGTCGATGTGCTTGGTTTTGGGCACATTGTGCCCCACTCCGTCCTATGTCGAGACCCCACCTCTACCCTAGAACTCTTGCATGTCAAAGTAGTTTCGGATCATGTTGAGGATAATCTTGCAATAGAATTTCCTCACAAATTACTGTGGGACCTCATTGTTGTTACATGGAGGATTAAAAACCGTCCACCACCTATCCCAAATAGTATTCTTTATCCCTTGGTGTTGGCACCAATGGATAGTGAACCTCCTGCAAGTGTTGTGTGGGGGTGCATTGGTTCGTGGGTTAGTGAACAATGCACACAAGTCAAATTTCAATATTATTTTATTTTATTTGTTGATAGGATAAATTTTTTCTATAAAAGTGTCTTGTTCCTTCCCTCTTGTTTGACTAGTGATTTGGACACTCACAAATTAGATGTGAGAGATGATAGATTCCAATGAAGTGGTGAGGGTAAACCGATGGTAGGTTGTTTCACTTGGATCTTTCAACTTTTTAGTTATTATTTCAAGTTCTTTCTTGTTTTCTATTTTCCCTAGGATGCTTTCTTGCATCCTATGAGTATGTTGAGACATTGTTGGAGGGGTTTTATATGGTGTTCTACACCAGGGTTTTCTTGAATTGGTGAATGAGGGTTTTCATGAATTGTGGGAGATTTTCAATTCTTGGAAATTAAACAAAATTCACTCAAAACCTTTTATATCTTGCTATTTAATTGAATTTTCCAAAAAAACTAAAAAAAAATTACCTCCTCAACCTTGGGGGCATTGTGGTGGTATTTTGGGGGTAAATTGGTAACTTTGCAATGCGAGAGCACTCTTGGATGATGTCTATTGTTTTGTAGGTGAGAGGCTACATTCAAATGACCTTGGCCTCTTCGTTGTTTTATTTTTATGTTTTGTATAATGTGCTCTCATATATCATGCTCATGTTATAACGTGCTCACATTATGTCTTGTATGGGACTAAAACATGCCACTTTTTGGTCCCTCATCTTCTGCACTTACCCCACACTTACCTAAACAATTTTAGGATTGTTTATGTGCGTTGTGTCTGTTAATGTTAGATTAATCCTCCATTTTTTAAGCTAAAAATGGGAGAATTATCCTTTTGAGCCTTAGGATTTTTCATTATGTATTTTATTTAGTTTACATCCAATTTCAAAAAACCAAATTTATTATTTATTTTTGACTATTTGTTTAGACACCAACCATTATCCACCAACTCAACCAACCTTAACAATTCCAGTTCATAGACATTAGGAACAACTATCCTTTGCATCCAAAATCCCAAACTCCATCAACTAACTACCTCCAACCAAATTCTACATACACAATCCAAATTATCCCACTTTCCATCTTAATCCAAATTTTTAATCATTCTTCCATATTTATTTGATGATTTTTCTTGTTATAGTCTTGTGGATCAGGATGAATTCTTCAATATTCAGATTTCAATTTTCTTAAGAAAGTTTTCCACAAACTCTATTTACTCATTCATCAATCCATAACAAGAACTCACTAGGACAAGCTCCCTCACTACTCCTAAATGCTTATCTAGATCCTAGACTATGTATTAAGCTAGATTAAGGATGTTATGCCTAAATATCAAATCAAACAACCATCTATTAGTTATTTGTCTCTTACCTTCTACTGGGGAAACCTATCCTTCACCCCAACCTTTCCTCAACACCAAACCATCTCCCAAAGCTCTATTTCCCATCCATATCCCAAATACTCATCCCTATCACCAGTCCAATAAATCCTTGTAGCCTCCACCTCCTATCCCAATCCTTCATTCATAAATTTCTAACTAACTTCATCCCAATCCAAAAACCCATGTAATGAAGTCACATTTAGGGATTTTCTCCAAGGAATAATAGTAAAGGATCTTAATATCCAATGCACAAACAAAGTTATTCCATCCCACCACATAGTTAATCCTAAACCATCCAAACATGCCAATGAGTATGCAATCTTCAATCCTAAACCCCTCATATACCTCAAATCCATTAAGTCCAACATTCACAGACATAAAAAATATTTATCCCATTCATGTGCACAGCTCAAAGAGTCCCTCCATGCACTAATTTCTAGAACAGAAAATACTAATCCTCCCTCATTTCATTCAAGTAAATTTGCATGTGAACTTTCTCAAAATCATGCCCAAATGTACCCTATCCTAAATCAACACCCTATCCATGATAAAAAAAAATCTTAGATCAAACACCATCATGTACTCCATCACCTATCAAGATCACCCAAGAGCTTCCTCTCCAAAATCCATTAATACCATTTCAAAATCCTAAGTCCAACCAAGAATAGCCCATAGATGATCATGATATTCAAGTTAATCCGATCTTTGATCAATATCTTATATATGATCATGAAATCTAAGATAATACAATATTTCATCAACATCCTACTATAGATCAAGAAATTCAAGATGATCCCCTCATCCATCTCCATCCAATCCATGATCTCATAATTGGAGTTGATCCCATCCATACTCCAACAACCTCCATTTCCAAAGATGAGACACTTTCCTCCCTTAGACAAATAGATGATCAAATAAATGAGATGGATAATAACAAACATTTTGATAAACAAGCTACTATGGATCACATTAACATTTCAAATTATAAAGGAACAACAATGATAAAAAAGGGGACGTCTTAGCATCTTATCAATTAGGATCATCCACTTTTGTCAAAGTAGGGCTTCTCATAGAAAAGAAGATAACAAGTATTGATGGTTTCCAACTACATAATGATTTGTTATTATCTTGTTTCTAAAATAGAAAATACCCTATCACAAATAGAATCTAATAAAGAATGAAATATCAAGGAAATGGATTAGGCCTACATAAACAAGGAATTTTAGAACTAGTGTATTTTTATGAAAATTTTAGATAACAAGGTATTGTATATTAATTGGTTAAGAAACCTAGTGATGTTAGTGGTACCTCATCGATATTGGGGGTAACTTAATATAATAAAAGAATCAAAATAAGGGCCATGTGTAGTCCTTACCATAAGGTTGTTATCAAAACTCCTCCCATTCACCACATACCATCATTCCTAAGTCCTTAAAACCCAATGATTAGGACCCAAAAAAACAAAAGTATTACAAAGAAAATATCAAAATCAAATGTCAAAAGATAATGAATCCAAAATCAAAGTCGAAACATGAAGTCAAAATGGACCTAAAGAAAAATAGATCTATAAAGGAGGAGATCTATACTCCTAAGTCTCTAAGATAGAGAAGAGACTATAGGGAGCAAATAGTCCTCAACTACCTCAAAGGCAAATCTTAGGTGACAAAGATGGGTGAAGGAGAATTTTGATTGCATTTTATGACAAATTTGGAAAGAGGACTTCAAGGACAAAAAGAGCAGACTACAAAGGACTTTGGGACAAGCTAACTAGCTCTTGGCCAAAGGACAACACTGTGTGCGAACGTCCCTACGACGCATTGTAGTCTTGTACGGTCCAAAAGTAGAATTTGCAGACAGAAACACAAAGCCTACTGTTGTTGATGTGAGTTTTGTGACAACACAATAAGCATCAAATATCCAAACGACTCCATTCTCTCTCTTGAAAAAGTTCCCGCAAAAGATTAAGAGATCATTTCAACTCCAAGGTTCCTTCAATGCAGTGGAGTACACTCAGTTGGTTCGTTGTGATATGCTGTTTTCACGAGGGGACTTACACAATTGTTCAGAAGTTTGCAGCTGACAACAGATTAATGATGGAAGGGGATTTTCGTGCAATACGAATGATTTGGCAATGAGGTATGTGTTTCCTATACTAACCAGGAATATACTGAATTGAAATGAGTGCAGGGTTTAGAAGATCTAAGTTCTATCCTAAAGCGGGACGTGGGATCGATTTCAACAGGCTTCAACCAAACTTTGCTTCGCCTCGCGTTGGACAACTTCTACAAAGTCGGTGCAATCTTCAAAGGGATAGCAAGGAATGTTCAAGTCACAATTCAACATAAAGACACCATCACGGCGATGCATGCCAAAACGTGAATTATAACCGAAGTTGAGCTTAAAAAGTATTCCAGTCGACCACACAAGGCAAGCTTACCATCAACAAACTCACTAGTGGTATGGATTAAACAAAGTTGCTTCGATCAAACACCACAATCCACAACTAACTACTTGCATGAAAATGAAAATTACCCTACTTTAAGTCCTACTTGAAGTAGAAGGGCGAATAAATCTTGTTAGCTGCTCATAACAAAAGACAAAATCATCATCAATGAAACTCTTTTTATTATGATAGTTTTCACAACAACTTCTTACAAAGTTCTCAAAGGGAAAACTTTCCTTCTCCTTCAAACTATGCTAAGCTATCCCAACTATACTAGCAGTCTCTCTGCTCTATTCTTTGATCTTTAATCTAATAATGTACAAATGAAGGGGAGTCCCCTTTATATAGCTGGCCAATCTCGATGGACGGTCTAGATTAAATTACAATGAACGGCTCAGATCAAGCCACACATGCCCTAGACTAGATTCTGCCCTAGTAACCGCCAAAAGGTGGAGTGGTGCAATTAATGAGCACAAAAATGGAAAATTCCTCCTTTGACCACTATGGGCAATTAATGCCCACTACCTTTCTAGAAGATTCTCGTCCAGGATCCCGTTCCCATTGTTCTTCTCTCTGACCGCAAAAGCAACAAACCGGGCCAGCACTGCATCAACCTCTTGTTCAGAAATGGCTGGGGTAAGATTAAGCTGGTACTCGAGGATGGCAATTGTTTTCTCTTGCCGGATACAAGATTTTCTCCAGGTCTCGATGGATTCCTGTGTGCTTTGAATAATAGCAGAGAACGTGGAGATATTCTCAAAGTTAACTTGAGCAAATACTCTCATCTCAGAGAAGAATGGGTGCAATCTACCCTTCAATCCATCCACCG
>VDFB02379875.1:0-22529 GCA_007258455.2 Sequoia sempervirens | reverse complement strand
ATGATATGTTCAATCGGAAGAGTGTAATAGCTAGTAAGAGAATAAATGCTTTCTAAGTAACTATAATAGAATTTTTCCTTTGTAAAAATTTATTATGACCCTTTTCTTACTTCTTGCCTCAAAGGTTCAATAGAAGACTATACTTCCAACATGAAGAATATTGCAGGCTCTAGGATTTCACCAAACAACAATCCAAAATAGTTGAGGGGATCTTTTGATTTCTGCTGCAAAAAGAGATATTTTGAGAAATTTAAGCTTTGCATAAGTTCTATAGGAGCAATGATACATTTTTCTTGGTTCAAAGCTTCCTTTATACCCTATTCAATGGCAGTGGATACGTCGGTGAGAGAAACTGGGATGACTCAATCATAGCATGCTTAGGAATTCATCATGTATGTGCAGTGTTGATAGTTCTAGTATTTTTATGGATTCTTATTATGTAATCAACTTTATGTTAAGCTTGAGGAGTGTTAGACATGTTATGGACCTCAAGCAATTGGCTATATTTTTATTAATACAATATAATGCCATCAAATGATGTCAATTATTCCCAGGTAAAGAGCAGAAGCATTGTGTTAACTGTGGAAACATTAGTTAACTGATTTTCTATTGCATCCTTCATATCTAGAATGCAAGAAGTTGGTCATGTTTGGAACATATATATGTAAAGAAACTACAACACGAGCTTGTTGGAAAAAAGCCACATCTAAATTGAAGATGGACCAACCATAAAGTGGGTCATTAGTTTAGTGGTAGAGTACTCCAACAATAAATGAGAGGTCCTAGGTTCAAATCCTAGTTGGTCCATGAATGCAAAATTCAACATAGTATCAGAGCAAAACTAGGCTAAGAGCCCTAGGTGCAACAAATGTGGCTTATGGGGGGTTTTTGGAAAAAAGTTGTGCACCTGAACTCAAGATGGACTGGCCACAAAGTGGGCTAGTAGCTCAGTGGTAGAGCACTCCAGCAACAAATGAGAGGTTTTAGGTTCAAATCCTAGCTAGTCCATGAATGCAAAATTCAACATAGCTAACATAGAAGGGCCATGAATGAAAATTTCAACAGAGCTAGCATGGAAGGAAGAAAAAAGGATTTCAATTAGATGACTGGAGACAAAGAACCATTTGAAGGATAAATGGTTTCCTTCTTGATAAAATTTGGACTAAGGACTTCATATTTAATGTTTACTTAACTTTAATTATAAAATTAAAAATAATTACAAACAAAAAAAAATTGTATAACCTAACAGATATGGTTAGATGAGTCTGTGATTCTTGGCCTTTGTCTTTTTAAATTCACATGATGAATTATTTCCAAATGTAGGAGATGTGCTTTGTTTTTAGCCTTGCATCAAGCTCTTCATGGATGCCTATCGTATGAATTTTTGAAGTTCTTTTTCATAATCTAACATTTGTTAGATCTGACTATGGTAATTGGCATGCTTTTTGAATGAATGATGGATTGTTGCAAAATATAGGAAACGAACATAGTTCCTTACAAGCATCAGTTTGCTAGTCTTACATCTTCTGGAAGCAATCTCATATGGATTAGCACAGGTGATGTTAGCTAAAGATACTTGTTAGACTAACAATATGTAGGAAGATACACACTCTAAAACCTTTTTATAACAAGTATAGTATGATACTGCATGATGCCTACCATGTGTCCTTTTGAAGTAATCTAATAAATCATTTCCAAACGTAGGGAATGAGCATAGGACCTTAGCCTCACATCACTTTTCTACAAGTATTGGGTCCTCTTTGGGCTTTCATTGTGACATTTTTCATTAGTTTATGTCTTAAATAAGTTATGACTATTTGTACAATAGAGCAGAAATTTTTGTGGTTGTTATATCTATATTAGTTTTGATTTCTACTAATATTTTGGAATAGAGCTTCTCTTACTATTTATTTTTTTGTGTTATTGAGAGTTTTATGGTAAATTTTTTTTTAATAACGTTGTTTCTTGTGACTAGTTTTCTCATTGAATTAACTTATGAAAACCTATCAATATAGGTTGCTTTCTGGAATTTTCATGTTATTACACAATCTTTTGAGTTCTACCAGTTTACTTGGTTCTTATGTATAATCATGAATTTAATAAAATGAAGTTGGAAGAGTTTGTACAATGGATGGTGATATGTAGACTTAATGTAGTGCTAAAAAAAACTTAAACCCAATTTTGTAATAGGGTTTCTCTTGCTATATGTTATTGAGATCTTTATGGTCATCTTAATAATGTTGTTTCTTGTGACCAGTTTGAGTCTGACAGTTCAGCTTTAGAAATTTCATTTTCCCTTTCCATTGGATGCAAAGCATGAAGCGAAGAGGTTTTATTGGATGCTTCTTTTCTCTTTTGATGAGTCATTTATTGTTGATGGGTATTTAGTCTCAACATGAACTATTTTTTTTTCTCAAAACTGAAAACACTGATATGTATTGTTGTTATAAATTAATAGAAAGAGAAACTTGTTTTCCTGTGGATGTAGTCATTTGGTGAACTACATATATTCTTTGTTTTTTTGGGTGTTAATTTTAGTGATTCTATTTTATATTGCTGTAAGTTTTTGTTGTTCATTTATATGTCATATATGTTAACAATTGGTATCAAAGTCTAATTAACTTTGGTTCTTGAAAGGTTTATGATTATTCTGTTATAGTAAAAGTTTGGTATTTATTTTCAGTAAATCTAAGTGTAGAAGTCATGGCTTCCTCATCAAGAATAGATATAGTTAGCGGGATCTAGGGTGGACAATCGAAGCTCATGGTTGAGGATCTTGTTTTCATGTATGTGTTTCTTGCATGGTGACAACCTGGAGCTCTAGTAAGGCAATATATGGCAATCCTCTTTCATGGTGGCTATGTTTTCTTGTGGTCATGTGCAATGAAAGGGTGTTGATGTTGGGTGAATGCTTTTGGCCCCTAGTCATATGGGAAAACATCTACTATTTGGACTACCATATGGAGTGCTTATGTTGGGTTCATGGATTTAATCCTTGGTTTCATGAAAGTACTAGATGATTAGCCACTAGTTTCTTGTGGGTTGTGAAGCTAGTATATTTAATACTTTATAAGCTTCTAGACAACCTATTTCCTGTATTTCATTGTGAGTTGTGGATTAGGTCATTCTATGACTTGAATTCTCTTGGACAACTTGGAACTTCCTTTGCAGGTTTTATTGTTTTCCTTTTATTAAAAGTTGTGGGTTTGTAGATATGGGGTGTTCCATTTTTTTCAAATGACATATTTGATGATGTGATTGTCTAGATGTTTAAGAGGTTTTAGATTTACACAAAGATGGTTTTGCAAGTTTTATATGTTAACCAAACTTTGCGGTTTATAGATCTTGGAAAGATTGTGTTCAAACTCTTAGAGATTTTTGGATGAAAAAAATTATAGATTTGAAGGGCTACTTGGTGGGTTCTTATTGATATATGAGTACTCTTATGTGGATTTGTTTGAGAGATTAGGTCTAATGATTATCCTAGTGTTTGAGTCTTTGAAATCTACATGTTATACTCAGTTACCTCTATTATGCATGATACTAATGTAGTGTTTATTTAGTTATTAGAGATTGGAACACTAATTATATGTATATCTCCTTTGAGATGTTTCATATATGAAAATATTGTAGTATTTTATTTGGATTTTATTTGGTACACCTTATTTCCGGTCACTTTGGTTACGCTAGTCTATTTATTGCAGTGAGAAAGCAATGGTTTTGGAGTATCTGATATAGTTGTTCATTGAATCTATAGTAGTAGCTTATGGGGCATTATAAATATTTTTAACGTGTAGTAGTAGTTTATGGTGCATGATAAACTCTATTCGCTTTCAATAGAGTTTTGAAAATGATGTTGGTCATGATGCCATGTATATCTTGGTATCACTTTTAGTGGGAGTATTGTATAGTTACATAGTATTTTTTATCTTCTTTGTTTCAAGATCTTGGTTCTAAATTTGTGTTGTTTTAGTGTGTAGTGATTCATGAATAATATTTGATTAGAAGATGGATACTATTTTGTAATGCTTGATTGGTGTCATATTAAGGAGATCTTGGATTCTACCCTTAGGTTTCAGTGAGGATTCATTGACATCTTTGGTTCTATTGAGAAATTATGCTTGATCTCCATTTAGGAGATGGTTATCATGATTCCTAGAGATTTCAATGACATGGTTTAGTGGGAGCTTTGGAAGTGATGTGGATTCATCACTCGGTGATGGATGATCTTATGTAGTGTTTGTTGGTGTCATGAAGGAGCTCTTGGATCCAATTGTTGCAATAAAAGTTCTTTGACATTTTAAGTTTCATTGACAAGAGATGTTTATCTTCATATGATTTGAGATGTTGACATCTTGGTTAGCCTTGAGGGACTCTTGATTCTTTGGTTGATGTGTCAAGTTTATGACTTGTTTTTTATAGGTGGACCTTGTTTTAGAGGATGGTTGGTATTATGTATTATGTCTTATTAGCATGATATGTTAATTGGAGCACACGATCTTTTGAGGAGATGTAGATCATGACATCATGGAGAGCTCCTAATTCTCAAGATTAGAGATTTGATAGTGTTCTTGTTGTTCTCTTGGTATTGAGTACTTTGGCCATGTGCTTGGGAGCTTCATGATAGTGTGGTGTTACATTTTGAGCTTAGCATGGATTGATTAGTTGTAGGTTCTCATGGATACTTGGAGACTTGGGTGAGGTTAGATTACTCTTAGAATTAGAGATATGTTTTGAGACAATTACTCTTTGGAGGTTTCAATAGAAATTTTGAGGAGCCTTTGAACCTGAATGTGAACGTGAGCTCATGATAGACCTATAGAGGATAATGCAAAAAAGAGTGTCATTATAGCCTATTTTATTCTAAAGGAGAATCCTCATTCCTGGTCTTGGTCTACTCGATGGATAATCACCTAAGAGGTATTTCCCATCCTATTTTCAGATGTATTATAATTTATGCTTTTCCTTGTCATTTATATAGATCTTGAGATATGGTTGTTTAGTTGGTAAGGGTTCATTTGAGGGATGTTTGGCATGTTCATCTCCTTGTGCATATGAGTTAATTTATGTTATCATCCTTTGATGAGTATCTTAGGAGATGTTATTGGGCTTATTACTAGTTTTGGGAATGGATTTGAGTTTGATCTTCCTTGGTTTGAGAGGTTCACATCCATGTTGGTTTTATGAGATACCCATGTTTTTTATTTGATTTTTATGAGTCAATGTAAGTTACTAATGTGATGATGAGTTTTCATGTTTTACTATTTGGGATCTAAGAGTTGTGTAGCTTAATGGGTTCTCTTTATCCATTGGTTGCATTCAAGACTTAGATGTGGACTACCTATATCCATATATTAGTTCAATTTTGATGTATACATAGTTAATTGGCATTGTCTATGGTCATTTGTGCATTGGTATGTTGCATTGAGATAAGAGGATGGATGATTAGAGTGTTCAATATACATGGAGCTTGTGGTTTTATTTTATGGGTTGGATATGTTGTTGGCATGAGTTCTACTAAAACAAATCTCTTTGAGTATGGATAATTCAATGGATTAGCATTTTCTGTGGTTTCTATTTCCAATAATTTGTAGATTTTTTCTTCATTTGATAGTAGCTTGGAGCCTTTGTTATCACTTGTATTTGATTCTTATGTTCTTTGGGTTGGTGTTGTGTGCAGCATGATTTCCTACCCTAAAAGATACAAAACACCATAAATGTAGGAAGGAGAAATACACACAACACCTCAAGATTAGCCTAAGTTGAACTTAAACAAAAGAAAGATAAAAGAACGATTATACCTTTGTTCAAGTTGATCCTTTTGGTTGGTCCTTTGATGAGTATTGGATGTGTGCTCCTTGATGGCAAGAGTGTTAAATGATATGAAAAATGCTCTAGATTGTATGGAGGATGCAATAATGGATGTGGGTGTTTTGATAGATGTATGAAATGAATGCAATGGAAGCTTGAAGCGCAACAATGGAGGTTGAATGCAAGTGATTGAATGCTTGAGCTTGAATTGTGAATGCATGTTGTGTGAAAAACGAGACCAAATCCTCTATTTTAGGGAAAATTTTCTTTAGAGATTTGAATGGCTAGGATTTAGCCATCATGGGCAAGATGAAGGGCTATGGTGAGTTGAAGACTCACAAGCCTTCACATCTTGCCATGTGGAAAGGGAAGTGGCCAAAATATATGTGAGGTGGAGGTACTTGCAAGTACCTTGGGATTAAGAGAAGATTTCCTCAAAAGATAAGTTTTTGTCCCCATGTGGAAGGATGGTGACAAGTGGGGAGTTTTAGATTTCCTCACTAATCATCATGGGGAAGAGAGAAGTGGTTGGGAAAATAAATGTGAATTTTAAATTCACATGATTGGAAATACCTTGAGGATAAAACAAGGTCCTCATAAAGGAATTTTTTGTCCCATGTAAGTGATGTGACTTATGAGAGGATTTAGAATTTTCCAACAACCTTCATATGGAAGAGGGGAGCATTGAATAAATAAATGTGAATTTTTAATTCACATAGGGAAGAGGTCATGGCTTAATAAAGAAAACACTTATGAAAGGTTGATTTGGAGGACATACCAAATATGGAAAGAGGATTAGATTAAGATTGTGAAAATAGGTGATTAATGAAGGATTAGAGACAAGTGGCCAAATATAGAGGATGTGACATTAATCCTGATTAAGGGTGTGCACATCCTAATCATGGACTAATTAAACCAATCTAGATTAGAAGAGGGTTATGGAGGATGTGACAAGGAGAAAGAAAAGGGGGAATTTAAAATTGATTTAAATTTAAAAAGGTTTAAATGATTAAATTTAAAAAATTGATATATTTATTTAATATAGAGAGGAAAGGATAAAAGGTAAAATATTTAATTATTAACTTAAATACTTTAGAAACCTTAGGCAAAAGGGGAAATATTAATCTAATAAATCATTTAATTAATATCGATAAAATAGACAAATAAAGGAGACAGATTTGACCATATGAGAGTGGTCAAATTTGGATGTCCACAGTTTGCCCCTCTTCAAAATATTTTTAGAATAACAGTGTTTCAAAGAAAAATAAAATGCAGATGATTTTATAGAGGAAGCGACTAGAAGATGATGCTCCAACATGGGAGAAGTTGTGTGAGCTACCCAAATGGTGGAAAATACAAGGAAATGCCCTGATCTCAAAAGAAAGTGACTATGATGGAGGAATGGAGGAAAATGGTAGGGTATGCCCCCTCGAGAGGGTAGTTGGGGAAAAAAAAGGGGCCCTAGGTGACTTCTTGATATGAGGAAATAGAGGGTACTATTGGATAGAGCTCAAAAAACCATGAAGATTGACTTTTGAACGGAGTTAAATAGACACAGGGTGTGCAAATGGCGGTCCTGGGAAGTTAGAGGATTAGTTGAATTAAAAAGAGGTTAAAATAAAGGGTAAAAATACCCTTAACTTAAAAAAGTTAAAAAAATGAGGGAAATGTTATATATAGTAATTTTAGAAATTATTATGCCTCATTTGCACACCAAACAGTTGAGTGAGAGAGAGAGGAGGAGAAGAAAGAGCCAACGATGTCAGAGGACTACGATGACAACATCATCGATTGGGGGGACGAGGTACAACGATTCTACCATGAGCACGTGGTTCCATGCCAGGGTAGGTCCAAAACCCTCTATGATTTTAAGCATTTTCTGGTGTATTTGTGAGTTTTAATGCATTTTAAAAACATGGGTTTTGGGATTGGGGTAGATTAGTGAAATGGGTAGGTGGCAAAAATTCATTTTCGCCCATTACATAGGTAGAATTACCTGTTTAGAGGCGGTGGGAAAGGGGGGTGGATTTTCCCAATTAGTGGGTAAATTCACCTAGAAAATTAGAAAAAGTGCTCGAAAAGGGCAGGATGGCATCAAGGGAGGGCGGATTTTCCTTGGAATCGGGAAAATCCTCCAGAAAACAGGTTTGGTAGGAGATGGGCAATCATTCCTAGGACAGGGGTGGTCTTGCCTAGGGGAGGGGTGACTGTACCTGTTAGAGGGGCGACTATGCTACCAAAAGGGTGGCCCCACCCGAGGACAGGCTTTCCCATCCGACCAGGGAGGCTTGCCCGTCCTATGGGTAGGCTCGCCCATCTCCTAGGTAGGCTCACCTATCTATTGGGTGGGATCACCCAAGGACAGGCTAACCTATCCTCTAGGAAAGCTTGCTCATCTAGGTGGTCTCGCCTAAGGATAGGTGAGCTTGCCCAAAGATAGGCGAGTGTGTCCATTCCAAGGCGGGCTTGCCCAAGGGGCGAGCAAAAGGAAGAAGAAAAAATGGACAAGCATGTCCAAAAAAAGGGAAAGGAAGATGAAAAATAAGACAAATTGGGAAAATTGGGGAAATTTTTCCAAAGGAGGGAAAATTAGTAAGAAGATAACCCAGGGCCGGAAAATGTAAAAGAGGGAGAGATGAAGAAAAGGATGAGATGATTGACATGTTGTGTGATATGGATGTAGCAGTTCGAGAGCCTGTGAATGCGCGAGAGGTGATCAAAGTTATTGGAGGCGACCATAGCAGCTATGAATGGGGAGGACCATGAGGCTTTGGCATGAGCGAGGTTGTTGCATATGTTGGGATACCCGAATGTCAAAGCACATTGGGAAATGGTTACAACCCTTATAGAGCAATGGAGCTTTGAGACCTTGACATTCCACCTCCCAACAGGGGAGATGACTATCACTCTAGAGGATGTGTGGAGGATTCTATGCTTGCCTATAGTAGGCCACCTGGTGAGTGCAAAAGATTAGAGGGTGAGGCCCTAGATTAGACCCTATGGGTCCTTCTCGACCGAGAAGACTTACTAGTGTAGAGGAAGGGGTTGGATGTGGATGGGGATTAGGGGTACCATTGCTACCACTATACCTGTCCGATTGATTAGCAGATTGTTGATACCAGATAGGAGTGGCTGCTTCTGTAATCTCAGTTACATGGAGGTTATTTGACACATCGTGGAGCAAAGAGAGGGGGATTTCGCATGGGGTCCATGCATGTTGGATTAGCTATACAGGGATATGCACGTTGTGTACTATCGAGAGGCTCTCAACATTACACAGATGATGTTGTTATAGATATGGGCTTGGGAGCATATTAGTGTGGCTAGGCCAGGTGTGGTGGTAGGAGGGGTACATGATCTAAAACTACTAGTGGCATATTGGCATGGGATGGAGCATGGTTGGGCATGACATTATCAAGGCTTTGATGATTTGGATGGATGGAGGAGGACACCGGATGATCTTTGGGAGGATCAGATAGTGTGGAGGCCATACATGACATGGCAGTTCTTTGGATGGAGGAGAGATGAGGATAGACACAAAGGGTATTTATGTGCCAGATGCTATATAGTTGAGAGAGAGCCCTACATAGTGGAGGCACATAGGTGGGATTAGGTGTTGAGACAATTTGGACTATAACAGGACATTCCTCGCAGACCGAATAGATTCAGGAGGATCACATGAGAGTGACCATAGGGAGAGCCGCTTATAGATGAGTTTGTGAGGCAGCATTGGGAAGAGCCGCAAGAGGTACCCTACCCAGGTAGGAGTCTAGAGAGAGATAGGCTAACTTGAGATAGCTACAATCAGAAGTGACTCAGCTAGAGGGAGAGGTGTCCAAAGAGCATGAGGAGGGGGTGATAGTGATATGGGAGAAAAACAGGCTAGACGCAATGGTGACTATACTGCAAGCAAGGGGACAACGAGATCCTAGAGGAGTGTTATTATACTAGGTATCGACGGAGACAGTACTAATAGGTGGACAGGATAGGTGAGATGAATTGGATGATTTGGAGATGGTGGAAGGTACAGGTTGTGGAGAGAGAGAGAGAGCTGCAGCATAGGCATAGGCACAGGCAGCGCAGGGTGATGGTGGCGAGATAGGGGAAGAGGTGCAGAGATTTCTAGGCATAGGTACAAGCTATGTAGGATGAAATGGATAGGGCTATAGATGAAGTGTCTTGGATGGGAGCAGAGATTGGTTAGCTATGGTTGGCACATGATGAATGGGCATAGGAGAGGAGGTCCATATGCGGATTCTGGGACATATATAGAGTGGAGCGGGACTCAACCAGGTATCGAGCTGCAAAGTGGGATGAGTACATGCAAGAGGCTAGCTACTATATGGTGGCCTACTTCATGGAAGTGCCAGACCATGCACAGTGGGTGTCTGCCTACATCAGAGCGGTGCCATAGATGCCAACACCATCCCAGTTAGCAGGGATACACACTCGTGGGTACAGTAGCTATAGAGAGACCCCTCCACAGAGAGGGGGGTGTCAGACTAACCACAAAGGTCAGACGTGGGCAGCTCACAGTAGAGAGGATAGAGGATAGGTGACAAGATACTAGTTTTTTGATAGGTGTAGGATGGGTGTACAGTATAGAGAAGTAAAGAGTAGAGTTGATTCAGAGCCTTGTACTTGTATTTTTTTCAATAATTACTGATGTATATGATGGACATGTATTTTGATTATATGATAGAAATTATTGTGGATCATGTGATGGACATTGTATTTTGATTTTTTATATGATATGCGATAGCCCTGATCGACACTATGTTATGTGTATGTGATGGATGATTTATTTATGCATATGTGTATGTTTATGATTTTATGATGGATGATCATTATGATGTGGTGTATTTATATATGTATGATGATGTATGTATATGCTTAGATGGATGATATGTATGATGGCTAATGTTTATTATGCAAGATGTGATGGATGATTCATGACTTTATATGCTATGGATATGGATCTAAAAAATTGTGATGCAGGTGTGATGTATGTATTGTGTTAATGACATGGACTAATATGGAAATGAATGGATAATAAAATGAATCTAAGATGCTTAGAATAACCAATTAAAATTAATCAAAAAAATTTAAAATAAATATGAGATGACAATGCACATGGGATGAAATGAAATGAACCTAAAATGTGGGATGAGAGGCAATTGAAGTCTTTACAAATGCTAATAGATAAAATGCAATGTGGATGGTAGATGGACTTTATTTTTTATCATGCTTGCTTTAGCTTATACAAAATAAAGGTGTATGGTATATGAGTGAGAGCATGAGTGTAAATAAGGGCTTGCATTGTGATGAGGGTCAATGGTAGGTGTGTTTTGGTTCAATGGCAAGTACTTTCCTTGTAATCATTATAAAATCAAGGGAAGATGGGTGTGAAACTACACATGTCAAGAACCATAGGTATCTGAGAAGAAGAGGGGATGGAAGGTGAATGTTTGCACAACCAAATCATAGGTCCTAGGTCAAGTATAGATGCAATGCAATAGAATTGATCATGAAATGTAATCCTAATGCAATTTTCCATTTTGGAGTATTGATTTTTGTTATAGCATAAGACACTAGGTACCAGGGTATGTGAACTAAGGAAAATTAGTGTCTATTGCACAAAAAAAACACAACAGACAAGAAAGCTATCCCAACACCCCAAAGTCGTGAAGACCTTGGTCGGGCCAGGCTTTAGGAAAACCACAAGCACAAAAGGATTCCCCTAACACAAGACAACAGGAGTCTTGGTGGGTACTACACGGGACAACCAAGAAGACAACAATAAAGCAAAGATCAAGATATGCCCCTATGTTTACTAGTCAAAACACACCATGATATGATAGATCATGGTGTTCTTGACGAAGCATGATAGGGAGCTCAAATGATAAACAAAAGCCAAAAGTATCAAAAGATCACAATCAATTTCAAACATCCTTTGCCATAGGATCCCGAGGATGGATGGAGTTGATGAGGTCTATTAGGAAGGATGCATCCTATTGAGAACAAAGATGGATACTAAACTAAAAGATCAATATGACGTAGGAGATTCAAAACCAATTGAATCTCATGATACAAGTGGATCTCATTTGTGAAGAACCAGCTAGATAAGGACATACTTGACAACACAATACAAGACATGAGACACAAGACACAAGACTGACACACCCTAACGAACTAGGGGCTCAAGGGCCGATCAAAGATTAGCCTTGCCTATGTGAAATCATAGAGCCCTCATAGTTCAAGAAAATACCATGGATAAATGCAAAAAGAGAACAATGGAGACAAGCAATGGAAAATGACAACAAGAAAAACAAAGCCCGGGTGTGGATCAAATTATCAACATAGCCTATGTGAAAGCGCAAGGGCAACATAGTTCAAAAAAGACAAAAGAATAAAATGACAAGATGAGATCTAAATGAAGACCAACATGATGAAGGAAGCTAGATGGAAGCAAAGGATTGGCACGACAACAAGGACTGATGAAACACGCTTAGATTATGATATAAGCTTAGGATAATAGATAGCAGATGAAGCTCACCCAATGCTCAACCAAAATATATCAAGCGACTAGATGATGGATGCAGATGGAAGGACAAGATTGATAAGATGATAAGATATGAGATTAGGATGGATGGAAGCATAAAGTAACTGGGATACAAGGAAGATAATGATTAAGCCATGTACACATGGTACTTGTGACCAGGTTTTCACCAAACATACTTATCCAAGGTGCCACCAAGGGTGGTTTTCACCATAGGACAAATTATTTCTCTTTAATATTTTTTGGAATTTTCTAATTTATTTTTTTTTTTGTATTTTTGATAATTTTTTACTTTTTATTTTATTTTTTATATTTTTGTAGGATAGGATACCCCAGCTAACTTACGTGTAGAACCTTTTCAGGTGCATGATGTTAATGGGCTCCTCTAGGGGATCTTCTTCAAGTGTAGCAATTCTGTATGCCCTTGATCCATATTTTTTTGTGATGACATAGGGACCAAGCCAATTTGCTTCAAATTTTCCCTTCTTGTCTTAGTCTTGTTGAGTGCACTGATTCTCCTTAAGGACTAAATCACCAATGTTGAATTGACAGGGATGGACCTTCTTGTTGTAGCTTCTTTTCAAATGATTTTAATATGCTTGAAGATGATCATATGCTTTGATCTGTCTTTCATCTAGGAGCTCTAGTTGACCAAGTCTTGCTACTTGTGCATCTTCATCGCTAATAAGATTCTTTAGGGATATTCTCAGTGATGGGATTTCCACCTCAATTGGAAAGATGGCCTTGACACCATAAATGAGAGACTACAGGGTGGTTCTAGTAGGGGTATGGATGGAAGTGCGATATGGCCAAAGCGTAGGATGGATATGAAGGTGTCAATCTCAACCAGTATTATTGACCACCTTTTTAAGGATCTTGATCAAGGTTTTGTTGGTAGCTTCCGATTGACCATTACCTTGGGGGTAATAGGGCGTAGACCAACAATGTTGAATATGAAAGGTGTCATAGAGATGTTTCATTGCTTGGTTCTTGAATGGATTTCTATTATTAGAAATGATGGTGGACGAGATTCCATATCTACAGAGAATATGGAAAAGGATAAATTTGGATATCTGAGTACCTGTGATTTGTGAGAGTGGCATAGCTTCCACCCACTTGGTGAAGTACTCAGTTGTGGTGATGATAAAGGTATGGCCATTAGAGGATGGGGGATATATCTTTCCAATCAATTCAAAACCCCACTGAGAAAAGGGCCATGGTGTTATGAGAGGCTGTAGATCTTGTACAGGAGCATGTATCAAATCCGCATGATGTTAGCAGGGTAGGCACTTCTTCACAAACTTGCAAGAATCATGTTCCAAGGTAGGCCAGTAGTAACCTACTCTAAGAATTCTCTTAGCTAGGGCCATATTGTTTGAATGGGCCCCACAAACACCACTATGTACTTTTGTTAATGCACTGTGGGATTTGATCTCGTATAGACACTTGAGGAGGGTTCCATCATACCCATGACAATAGAGTTTATCACCTATGATTTTGTAACAAGATGTTCATTGGATGAAATATTTTATTTGTTTGCATGTCAGATTGGGAGGTAAGATATTGTTGTGAAGGTAGGTGTAGATATCATGGTACCATGGTGACGTAGGACCTACAATGTCACACACCATCTCACTTTCAGGGATATCATAGGATGGGATTAAGAGTTTTTCAATGAGGAACTCACACTCTGTTCGATCTTTAGGCATGTTGATTAAGGAACCAATGGTAGCCATTGCATCTGTTGCTTTGTTTTTCACTCTTGGGATATGGTCAAACTGAATGGAAGTGAAATACTTTTTGAAGTCATCTACCATGTGTTTATAAGGTAACAATTTATCATCTTTCATTAGAAACTCATCGTTGACCTATTTGATGATGAGTTGGGAATTACCAAAGACTCTCAAGTGAGTAATATGCCATTGGATTACGATTTTGAGGCCAGTAAGAAGAGCTTCATATTCAACTATGTTGTTTGTGCATGGAAAATCCAACCTAAATGACTTTAGTATGAAAATATTCCTACCCTCGATCTATTGTGTGTGTATGACCCATAAAAATAGAGTGTCCATGTGGCTTCTTCTATTACTGTTAAGGCCCCTTCATCAAAAAATTCTATTACTAGGGGATAGGCATCTACCAAGGGAGCATCTGCCAATTGATCCGCTATCACTTGTTCTTTAATAGATTTTTGATCCACATATTCTATATCAAATTCACTTAACAACATGACCCACTTAGCCATGTGACAAGTGGAGTTGTTCTGGATAACAAATATCTGAGTGGATTGACTTTGGAGATAAGCTTTATTAGGTGACTGAGCATGTAGTGTCAGAGCTTTTTCGAACTAAAGACTAGGGCCAGAAAAACTTTTTCCATCAAGGAATAATTGAGTTCATAACCCACTAGGGCCCAGCTGATGTAATAGATTGCTCTTTCTTTTAATGACTCATCATGTTGTGTCAACAATGCCCCTAGTGTCATTGAAGTAGCAGAAATATACAACAGGAGTGGCTTACCTAGAATTGGTGGCATAAGGATGGGTGGATGAGCAAAATATTCTTTAATCTTGTCAAAGCTGGGTTGACACCATTGATTCCACTTAAAGGCAATATCTTTCTTCAGGAGATGAGTGAATGACTAGCATTTGTCAACTAATTAGGCTATAAACCGCTAAATGGATTGCAACTTGCCTTGAAGGATCCTTAACTATTTGAGGCTATGCAATGGAGGCATATCCATGATTGCCTTAAATTTTGTTGGATCGACCTCTATGCCTCTTCTGGAGACAATGAAACCCAGTGGTTTTCTTGATGTGACTCCAAAGACACACTTTTTCAGATTTAGCTATAGTTTATAGTGCTCTAGATGCTCAAAGATCTTCTTAAGGACCATCGGGTGCTCTTCCCTAGTTCTTGATTTCCCTAATAGATCATCAACATAATCTTCCATTATTATGTGAATGAGATCATGGAAGGTAACGATCATGGCTCGATGGTAAGTTGCTCGTGCATTCTTAAGGTTGAAGGGCATGACATTATAATAGAAGGTGCCCCATGGTGTGGTGAAAGATATTTTATGCTGGTCTTTGAGTGCAATTCTGATCTGATTATACCCAGAGAATCCATGCATGAGGGAAAGAATCTTGTGTCCTGCAGTTAAGTCTACTAACATGTCGATGTTCTGCAAAGGGAAATCATCTTTGGGACAAGCTTTGTTGAGATCCTAAAAATCTATGCAAACCCTGATATTCCCGCTTGGTTTGGAAACTATTACTATGTTGGAAACCCATTCAAAGTAGTCAATGGGTCGTATGAATCTAGCTTCTAATAGCTTCTCCAACTCTTTCTTGACCAATAGAGTTACTTGGGGGTGAATTTTCCCGAGTTTTTGCTTGACAAGTTGTGCATCAGGATGTACGTCCAAATGATGTACTACTAGAGTAGGATTGAGACACAACATATCTAAATATGTCCATGTGAAATTGATGATTCCTTCTTTGAGAAGCTTGGTGATGGTAGAGTATTCTTCTTATGATAGTGCTTTGGCTACATATGTGATTTTGGGATCCTCTTCAATTACCAAATTTATTTCTTGCATTTCCTTGATCAGAATGGATGATCTTTCAAACAACCGAGTTCCTACAAGGGGAAGATGAATGTTCCCATCTTCTAGTGCCTCATTGAGGTTTTTGCTATCAGATACACCCTTTTTTTTTACTTTTTTGGAGTCACAAAGTGCTTCGGGGAGGTTTTTGCTAGGTGACCCTTTTTTATTTTGCTTCTTTTTACTTTTGCGGTTAGGGCATTCATCTTCTCCCAATCCCATAAGATGTATGTACTGATCCATTGAGGGAAAGGTGTCGATAGGTGCGCTACCGTGTAGGTCCCAATTTATGAGTTCAGGATGTTTAAGGGATAGGATAATGATGCAAATGGATAAGCATTTGAACATGGAATAAAGGTTAGTGTGATCTACATCATCGTATGCATGTTTGATGGATTCCTCTTTTGGTATGTCTTCAAAGAGATTGTTGCTCTCACTGACATTGTTAGAGGCACTAGATGATGCTATATGACCCTTTTGCTTGGTATCATAGCCCAATCCCAAGTTTCTTGGTCACATAGAGGTGTCTTTCAGTTGTCATCATCCTTGTTCTTCTACACCAAGGCCTTCCCCTTGATAATTGTGTTTCTCTACAAACTTAGAAGGCCAAGGATAGGTCTCTTGGAAATATTCTTTCAAGGGGGGAGAGTATTCAAGTTCCTCATGATATACCCACTAGCTGATGTCATCTTTTGGTGTGTCTTGCCTTAACCTAGGAGAACGAAAGGTACTGGATCCCACATTATTGGAGCTCAAGGTGATCATCTTCTCTTCTTCCTTTGGTGCAGTCTAAGAAGGTTGGTTGTATGTGTGTGGTGAGGGTGGCATAGTTGCCACATTCAAAGCCGTGCACATTTCATTTTCACCACATCCTTTGTCAATGATATGGACTTTGGTAAGGGTGGAATTAGATGTGGATGGTGGAGTGGATGAGGTGGTGGTTGATGCATTAGTGGATGGGTAGGATGATGTTTCCTATGGTGGTCCCATTTCCACTCTAGGATAGTAATGAGAGTGGGGAAAAGAATCTTCTAATGCGCAACAATATTTGAATGGTTGAGGATCTATGTGAATGGTAACTTCTACCCCATTGAATGGGAATTTTAGACATTGGTGGTATGTGGATGGAATGGCTTGCATTACGTGGATCCATGGATGACTGAGGAGGAAATTATAGGGTAATTCTAGATCAAGGATGTGACATGTAGTATATTGCCCAACTAGCCCAACTTGGATTGGAAGACATATTGTCCCTTCATAATCATGCTATGCATTATCATACACCTTAATAGTGATGAATTGATTATTTAAATCAACATGGGTGTATCCCACCTATTTTATGAATTTCAATGTGCAAAGGTTCAGGGCAAAACCATTATCTACCAAGACCCTTTTGACTTTATGATGATTCACAAGGACCTCTAGATGGAGGGGACAGTTATGGTTGGAGTCAATGCAGGGCATGTCATTTTGGTTAAAACCTAATTGATAGGTTGTTGAGAGGTGTCCTACCAATGCTTGAAATTGCATAGGATCTATGTCATTGGGAACTTTGGTGTCTTGTAAGGCCTTATTTAGGATTTATTGGTATACGGGAGAAGACTTAAGCAAATCCAGAATAGATATCTGGGCTGGGGTCTTTCCTAGATGATCAAGAATGTTGTATTAAGAAATTATAGGTGATGGATGGGTGGATGTGGAGGCTCTAGGGGCTATGATATGGGTTCGGTGGGTTGTAATAGCACATCGAGGGTCCTTTCCTTTTACACATCATAAATACATGTGGTTCTACTAGTTCAATGTGCATGATGAGACCCTCATAGTTAAATGGCACATTTTTGTAACTGATATTTGTGTTGTTATTCTGATCATTGTTGCTATTAGACCCAAGGTTTGAGTTTGATGTGCTAGGACCTTGATTATGCTTAGGAAAATCATTTTGATATATCTGTAATTGAGCATTAGATGAGGGTGTCATGTTAGTATCCACATGTATATCACCTCGATCTATGAGATCCTGGACGTACATTTTTAAACCTTGACATTTGTTTAATGTATGCCCTTTAATCTTATAGAACTCACAATACTCATTTTCTTTGTACCAGAATAGTTTGGGATTGGATTCATTAGGAGGCTTGGTCACAGGATATGTGATTGGGTAATTAGCTTGAAGGAGCTTATGGAACACGACACTCAAGGGTTCTCCTAGTTGAGTGAATTGAAATTTTATATACCCTTGGCTATTCTGATTGGATTGTTGGGTAGGAGGAGGTGCCCCATGTGGCACTGATATAGCATGAGTATTTCACTACTGCGGAGGAAAATATATATGGATTTTGGGAAGCATTGGCTACTTGAATGTGTTTCGTGTCAATGACACCATCATTGACAACATTTTTTTTTTTCCAATAATGAGGCTTATCCCCAGATGACTTCTCTTTATCAGAGTTAAAAAATTTGACTTACCCTTTAGTGATAAGTGTCAGGCTCAAGGATAGGACCTTTCTCCACTATTTCTACAAAAGTCGTGACACAGTGAAATGTGGCCATATTTAAATGAGAGTTTTTGATGAACAGGGTGACCATGTCTTTTTCTCTTAGAGAAGATTTCATACGACTGGCTAAAGCACGCCATTTTTGAAGATAGCTTGCAAAGGTTTCTCCCTCACACTTCTTTTCCTTCAGGGGATCTAATGTGTCGATATCCTTCTCCAGATTAAAGGAGAAGTGGGAGACAAACTCTTCTAAAAAGCTATGCAAAGGACTTGATAGATCCCTTTTTGAGACCCATGAACCAATCAAGTGTTATCCCCTATAAACTCCTAGGAAACAATCTCATGAGGTAATTGTCATTATGCATGACTTCTTGACAATGGGTATAAAAATCTTGAAGGTGAGCTTTGGGGTCTTTTGTTCCTTTGTATTTATCAAATTTTGGCATTTTTAAATACTTTGGGAAAGGAACCAATGAAGTAAAGGGATCAAACTGATAGGGACAAATGTCCTCAAACTTGAACAATTGTTTGTTGGTCCCTACTTGCAAGTCCTTCAACACAACTTTGACTTCTTCTAGATCTTTATTGATAGGCATTGCAGGAGTCAGATTAGATGGATTAGGCTAATTGTATTGAGGATATTGCTGATATGATGAAGATGGTGTAGAGGATGCTTGATCATAGGCTGGTGTAGGTGTATAGGGAGGTTTTTGTTGGTATTGATTGGCGTATATGAATTGTGGATTGACATAGGGTGGATAAGAGGATGCTTGATTTTGATAGTAAGAGGTGGAGGCTACTTGTTGGTAGGGTGGTTGATGTTGATAATATGAAGTGGATGGAGCACCCTAATAATATTGTGTAGGAATTTGGTAGTATGATGACATGGAAGCCCCTTGCTGGTATGGTGGTGGTTGTTGATAGTAGGAAGTGGATGTAACACCTTGTTAATAAGGTGGTTGTTGCTGAGTGTAGGATGTGGATTGAGCACCTTGTTGGTATGAGGTTTGCTGTTGAGTGTAGTATGGATTGGATTGGTAATTGTATGCAATATTGGGTTGTTGTGTGACATATGGAGGTGGTTGTGGGTTAGAAGTCTACTATTAGGGATTCCAGTGTGATGGTGGGGGATTGGTGTAAAGTGGCGTTTGAGTCCATGGTGGATTCTGAGAGACCACATGGATATTTGGATTAGGATTGGATGTAGCAGCATAGGTTGTATATGTACTTGACGGATGGTAGAGATATTATGTGAGATGATTATGTTGCATTTGTGTGGGAATGTGTGTATGTTGGGGTGGTTGTATTTGTTGGGGTGGCTATTGATAAGATGGGCGAGATGGGATATGATCCTATTGTGGGATTGAGGTAGAGGCGTCGTGGGGAAGTTCTTGAGGTTAAGATGCAACTTGCATCACTTGATGTGGGGGTTGTGTAGGAATGGTAGTGTGTTGCTGCTGAATCAAAACATTTTTTTGTGGGATTGTGATGTTTTGTAGTGGGATTGTGACATTTTTCTATGGAGGTTGTTGACGGGGTGGTTGAGATGAGACATAAATGGTATGTTGTGGTGGCGCTTGTGAGGGGATAACAGTATGTTGTGGTGGTGCTTGCAACATAGTGGGATGATGAGGATTAACGAGAGGCTACTAGAACACATGGATATTACCTTGAGGTGGTGGTGGTAGATTACTAGTGGGTGCAAGCCTTGGAGGTGGCATCAATGCAATGATAGGATTTCCCCCAGTGTTGACAAGTGGTTGACTAGGATGTTGAGGCAGGAGTGGTGGAGCAGACAAAATATTATGTGGCATGCCATAGGAATAAGGGTCATTAGAATCAGGTGGTGTGGTAGAAGTCATAGCTGGGACACGAGGATAACTTACAATTTGATGTATCACAAAATTTCCAAACTCAAGGTGATACCAATTTTCTATAGGTGCACCTTTAGGGACATATGGATTTTTTGGAACATTTTGTGAATTCTGCGGGTCTTGAGGTGTAGGAAGAGACTAGGTGTTGGTATACTATGAAATATCAAAATCAGGTGGGGGTTTGACTCCTTTCATGATCAAAGTGGCAAGAATATTATCCCCACACTTGTTGAGGAGGTGATCTGTCTTGTGAACATTAGCAGGATTGCTAAGGTATTTGTCAACTATAACTTCAGGCTAATTGACCATGTTCTCTTCTCTAGATGGTGCGGTGTTTTGAATGTTGGTATTGGATTGTGATGAAGAACCATTATTGGGGTCTTGAGGGATATTTGCAGCATTGTTGGGATCTTGAGGGATATTTGGCTAGGAACCCTGGGCTTGTTGTTCTGCCATTTTCTTCCTAGCTTGTGATTGAGTCTGAACGGGCATGAAAGTGCAAAGCTACCAGGTGAACTAAGATGTGGTTAAACTATCAAATGCAAAGCAAAGATGACCTAAATAATGATTGAAGGATTGATTTGATTGGATGAAGGGTTAGTTGATTGGATTATTGGATAAGGATGTGAATGGATTAGATTGGATAAGATTGATTGGTGAAAAGATTGATAGGATTAGGTGATGGATGAGATAGGATGATGAAAGGGATTCTAAACTAAGTTTAGAAATCACCCTAGGTGACTTAAGGTGTTGATTGATTAGATAAAATGACAGATAGATGATTATGACACCGAATCCACCTTTAGATGAAAGTGGATTGATTGGGCCAAATGATGATGACTGACTTAGGATGGATGACAATCCTAAGCAGACATGGAAGGATGCCGATTCATTTCAGACACCTAGGCCAATTTGGATAATAAACTTGAATGAAGTTCAAGAGATTTGGATTGAGAAAATGATGATGGATATGCAACCTAGAGATGCTTTAGGATGTACCTATATGACTTGGAGGATGATTGGATAACCTTTGGAAAATGTAGATGGACTAAAGTGAAGTTTATGGGTGAATGAAAGGTGAAAATGACTTGGAAAACAATAAGCTTTTTGGGAGCCCAATAGATTAACTACCCTAAACAGGGATAAGGCTTCCCTAAACAGAGTGTAGAATCACCCAACTAAGGTGAAAGATCACCCAACTCAGGTGAAGGATCACCTAACTAGGTGTAGGGTTGCCCAACTAGCGTACAAGGTCGCCCAACTAGGTGCAAGGTTGCCCAACTAGGGCGCAAGGTTGCCCAAATTGGGAGCGAGGTCGCCCAACTAGGATGCATGGTTTCCCAACTAGGGTGCAGGGTCGACCAAATTGGGGGTAAGGTCATCCAACTTGGGGGCAAGGTCACCCAACTTGGGGGCAACTAGATGCAGGGCTACCTCACTAGCTTTTGAACTTGCCTAAATCTAAAAATGGTCAAAAAACGTCGATAAATGGGGTGACAAACTCTTCGAATGGACAAACAGATTCTCGAAATAGGAAAGAAAACTACTGGAACAGGAAAATAGACTTTTAGAATGGGTAAACAAACTATCGAAATGGGCAAACGAACTATCAAATTGGGCAAACAGACTCCTGTAATGGGGAAACTGACAAATGGATTAATTGAATGGAAGGTAGGATTGGATGTTCAGAGTGCAAAATCACCCAACTATGTTGCAAAATCACCTATTTCTAGAGAATGGGAAAATATGATGACTCTAGGACTGATCGATGATTGAATCAACAAGCACAATCACTCAAGTATGAGGCAGGGTCACCCAACTCAGAGGTAGAATCACCCTTTTTGATGAAATAGGAAAATTTGATGGATTGTTTGACTGAAAAAGTAATTCTGACCAAAAGCAGAATCACCCCTTTAGATGGCAGGCTAGCCCAACTCAGGGGAAAATCACCCCTCTCAAAGGTAGGCTCCCCTAACTAGTGAAGGATGGGCGATTCTGACAAGAACAAATTTGGAAAATGACTTAGATAGAAGGAAGGGTCACCCCTGTGGATAGCAGGTTCACCCCTGCTAATAATGAGTTCACCCCTATTAAAGGAAAACTCGCTCAAACAACAAAATTGGACTTAGCTTGGATAAAAAATGACTATGGCAAAGGATAGAAAACATAGCAAATAGGTGGTAG
>VDFB02379874.1:0-34604 GCA_007258455.2 Sequoia sempervirens | reverse complement strand
ATTTTCTTTTTATTCCTCTCTTGATTATTTAATTACATCACTTATTAATTCTCTTTTCCTCTATAATTAAATAAATTTCAATTTTATTTAATTATTTTCAATTTTTCTCTTTCTTCTATAAATGAATATTCATTTTTATTTAATTACTCACTTTCTCTTCTAAATTAAATAATGTTATAATTATTTAATTTTCTCCAACAACCCCTTTTCCATGCAATTCTTTTTTATCAATGTCATTCTCATCTCTTCATGAACAACCACATTCAAATCTTCAACAACTCAACAAAATATATTCAATCTTTTGAGGTTTGCATGATTTTTTATTTGATTTAAGCTATTTTTATACATATTTATATTTCTATCCATTTTACATGCATACACTAGTGATGATGCATTCTTCCACATCATAAATTTTTACCTCCCATCGTAAGCATAGTTCTGTTAAATTTTTTTCAGCTAAAAGAAATTACACAAATAACTTAGAGTACAAATATACATATCTTGTTTCACTCTTAATTACATTTTGTATATCTCCATAATCTCAACAATATTTAAAATATGAAATAACCTTCAAAATAAAGAGAACTTAAAACAACAACCGATTATAAAACTTTATTAAAAAACATAATTTTATTATAAATTTAAATATTTAAAAATCATATTAATAAATCTTAAATGAATTATATAATATCTGAATTTTTTTAAAGAACCATCTATTAAACTATTTCATTTAAAAATAGCCTACAATAAGAATAAGCAAAAGATACATTATTCTATGCTATGTATTTCTACATCATAAATTATTCACCTCCCATCTTAAAAAAAAATCTGTTAAACATTTGTTCGACTAAAAAGAATGACACATAGAACTTGGAGTACTGCATATTCTGAACAAAATGTCTTTTTTACTGTTAATTACATTTGATCTTGGCCAGATAAAATATCAACAAAATTTGTATCATAAATGGATTTTTTATTGAAATGGGTCTCAATAGAAATGGGAAATGGGTTTCATATTTGACAATAAATAATTTGTATAGAATGAAAAGTATTAGATATGCCGTCACACCTTATATATGGAATGGAAAGTAGTAAAAATAGGTTAATAATGAATTTGATTTGTAAAATTTTGATAACAATATCATAAGTAAAAATAAATCCTACTATTAGATCCCAATCTACTGTTGAATGAAGAGTCAGCTTAGGCCATATTCACATCCCTTCATAAACAGAATTCATGTGGCTCTAGGAAAATTCACCACAAACAATTCATGGCAGTAAGTTTTCCATCAGATAAATTTATAAATTGTTGAAGGTGATGACAGTGAATTATGAGATGATGAATTATTGACGATAAATTTATCTGAAGCTCTTAAATATTTGTTCGCCTAAAAGAAATGACAGAGATAAAGTTGGAGTACGAATATACATATCCTTAACAAAATGTCTGACTCTTATTACATCTGATCTTGGCCGCCAGCCAAAATATCAACAAAATTTGTACTATAAACGGCTCGGATGGGCACTAGCTTGAACAAATTCTTCTGTTTGTTAGGGGAAAAATATTCAGACCGTTTCTGGTAAAGTTGTCTTGAGTACATGAACAAAATCAAGCATGAATCCTGCAATTTCATTTTAAAAATTCCATCAATTAACTGAAAAATTCAAAATCACAACAGCTTGGTGGAATCGACAGGGCATTCATAAAATTTCTCTAAAATTATAAATAAATTCTTTGAAGAAAAATTGACGGGTACTCAGTTACGCAGTTACTAGATATTAAATCATTTACATAATCCGTAGAAACATCATACCTACTCAATTCAGTCAAAGTTTGAGTCATCAAACAGTTTCACTTGCTGCTGATTTAGCACTAAATTTGAACATTTATCGGCCTGGTGGAATCTTACCTGGATTTTCCGCTTGCATTTGAGCAATCAGCGAAGATGAAAAGACTTGCTGTAAACGGAAGAGACGATTGAACTCTTGGTCAGACTGGGGAAGTACGGCTGCACCTTCAAGGCATTTAGAATACAACTCTGTTGACGGACAATTTGATTTCTGCTTCATCTGATTCGTTTTTGACCGGTTATGCTGTGTTTCCACTTCGATTTGAGGGTTTAATTGTGCAGCTTCAGTCTCAGTTCCCACTGGGGAGAAAGGCGTTGAAGTGCAGAATCGGGAGAGAAGATTCGCTTGCTGCAAACGCATGTTTAGAAGTTCTGCTTTTGTTCTTGCCAATTGATATTCTTGTTGATAACTGATGCTAGACAGTCAGTTGTTTCTCTGTTCTACCGACTTTGAAACATGGACAATTTTAAGTTATAGTATTTTAATAGTTTTGCATGCTGCATATTTAATCGCTCTGTTAAGAGTTAAGACTATTAGTTTCATTCTTGATAACTGTTAATAACTTGGCTTTCACTGTCAAATTGGACGCATAGAGTAATGCATGTATTTTGCATGGATAGATCTTTAGTTGTAGCTGAGTTCTTCAAGCTGTTTTGAGACACTGCAATCTACGCAGTAATGTAATTCTTTTTTATATATAAGCATCAATAAAGATACAATTAAATAGTCTGCAAAATACATAACTGTGCATGATTCGTATGCTTTGTTAATTGTTCTACTTTCTTTTTCTGCTGTTATCTTTTATAACTTTCTGATCAATCAGCAATAAGGCTCTGTTTTAGATTCTACATTTGGTATCAGAGCAGGTATTTCTTTTGGGTTTAAGATCTAGTAGCTGGAATTTCACCAAAGATTATTATGTCAAATTCTAACAGCTTGCCCATTCCAGAATTTGATGGAAATGAGTATGATTATTGGTGCATAAAAATGATGACTTTTTTGATAGGAAAAGATTTGTGGGAGATTATTGAATCAGGTTACAGGAGCCAATGAAAGAACAGCTAGGAAGGAGGCTAAGAAGAATTATTATCAAGCATTGTTTCATATTCAAATAGCTCTAGATAAGAGTTTATTTCCAAGAATTGCAGGTGCAAAGATAGCTGAGGATGCCTGGAAGAGACTAAAAGAAGCTTACCAAGGTAGTGACCAAGTCCAAGTTGTCAAGCTACAAACATTGAAGAAATTTGAGAATTTAAAGATGCAAGAAGCAGAAAGTGTAAGTGAATTTTGTGTCAGAGTAAAAGATGTGGTCAATAAGATGGCTACACTTGGAGAAATTGTGAACAATGATGTTGTGATAAAAAAGGTGTTGAGGTCTCTCACACCAAGATGGAATCATGTCACCATAATCATGGAAGAAAGCAAGGATTTGACAACCTTTCAATTCAAACATCTTGTTGGATCTTTGATGTCACATGAAGAAAGACTAAAAGATTATTTTGGAGAAAGTGTTGAGAAAGCCTTTTCCTCCAAAGTACAAATCACAAAGAATGAAGATGGTAGTAATAGTAGCAAAAGAAATCAAGAACAAAGTAAAGGTCAAAATCAGAATAATTCAAGAGGCAGAGGCAGAGGTGGTTCAAGAGGAAGAGGTGGTTCAAGAGGCAGAGGTAGAGGTAGATTTGATAAAAGGAATGTTCAATGTTACCATTGTAATAGGTATGGCCACTTTGAAAGAGAATGTAGATTAAAAGAAGGTACTAGTGTTAATTATGCTCAAGAAAGCCATGAAAATCCTCCAGATAATTTATTTTTATCTTATGCTACAGGTGAAAATACTAGTAAAGATGTTTGGTACCTAGATTCTGGATGCTCTAACCATATGTCAGGAAATGGAAAGTTGTTTTCAACAAAGGATGAAAGTTTTCAATCAAAGATTCAGCTTGGTGATGATAAATCATTGGAGGTTGCTGCAAAAGGAGCTATGGAAGTCCACACAAAAGAAGGTATGAAGAGTGTTAAAGACATTTATTACACTCCTGAGTTAAAACATAATTTGTTAAGTGTTGAACAATTGTGTGAGAATAACTACAGAGATGTTTTTGAAAATAAGAAATGTACAATTTATGATAAGAATCAGGGAAATAGAGTGGTCACAATTGTGCCTATGACAAAAAATAGGATGTTCCCATTGAGATTTGGTGAGCATACCAGTAGCCTTGCCAATATGGCATATGAGGATACAAGTTGGTTGTGGCATCTCAGGTATGGCCATTTAAATTTTCATAGTTTAAAGCTTCTAACATCACAAGCACTAGTTTTTTGTTTACCCAAGGTTGAAGAGCACAAGGAGGTTTGTGAAGGATGTGCTAAAGGAAAGAATGCAAGGGAAAAGTTTTCAAAAGGAAATGCATGGAGGGCCCATCACCCCCTTCAACTTGTTCATTCTGATATTTGTGGTCCTATGCAATCAAAGAGTTTGGGTAAGTCATCATATTTTATCACTTTTATTGATGATTACTCACGAAAATATTAGGTGTATTTTTTCAAGGCTAAAGATGAAGCCCTTGATACATTCAAGAGGTTTAAAACACTTGTGGAAAATGAGAAAGGGTGCAAAATCAAGTGTTTACGGACTGATCGTGGAGGTGAATTTTGTTCAAGAGCATTTAAAGATTATTGTGATATGAATGGCATCAGGAGGCAACTCACCACTGCATACACACCTCAACAAGATGGGGTAGCTGAAAGGAAAAACCGCACTGTGGTAGAAATGGCAAGGAGCATGTTACAAACCAAGGGATTCAGTAACTCTTATTGGGGAGATGCAGTTGCTACAGCAGTGTACATTCTCAATTGAAGTCCCACAAGTGCCCTTGAGAAGATGACTCCTTATGAAGTATGGTATGAGAAAAGGCCTAATGTTAATCATTTCAGAGTTTTTGGTTGTTTGGCTTATGTCCATGTATCTGATCAAAGTAGAAAAAGGTTAGATGCAAAAAGTGAGTCAAGTATTTTTGTTGGGTATAGTGAGGAAAGCAAAGCTTACAGGTTATATAATCCTCTCACTAATAAGCTTATTGTTTCAAGAGATGTGATTTTTGATGAAGGGGGAGTTTATGGCCATCAAAAAGGCCATATGGAGAAGTGAAAGTCTATTTTGAATGATGATATTGATCATGAGCAGCCCACTAATGTTTCTAGTACTATAAATCCACCAGATAGCCCCTCATCTAATTCTTCAAGTCCAAGTTCAATTCCAATCGCAAGTCCAGCTTCAAATCCAAGTTCCAAAAGGAAGGTAAGAAGTTTGAGTGATATTTATCAAAGGAGTGCAAATCAAGCACATGAAGAAAATCCAATAGCTGAGACAGTTAATTTTGCTTTATTTACCAATGCTAATTTTGAACCATCATCTTTTGAAGAAGCATGTACTAATGAGGTTTGGATGCAAGCAATGAAAGAAGAGATGGATTCTATGCATAGGAATGATACTTGGGAGCTTACAAAGCTTCCAAATGATAAGAAGAAGATTGGCACCAAATGGATCTACAAGACTAAGCATAATAGTGATGGAAGTATTGAAAGGCATAAGGCAAGATTAGTTGTTAAAGGCTTCACACAGAAGTATGGCATTGATTATGAAGAGACATTTGCACCAGTTGCAAGACAAGAGACCATCAGAGTGTTGATTTCATTAGCATCTCAAAAGAAATGGAGCATTCATCATATGGATGTGAAAAGTGCCTTCCTGAATGGGTACTTAGAAGAAAAAGTGTATGTGGAACAGCCACAAGGTTTTGAAGCATGAGGAAAAGAACATCAAGTCTACAAGTTGAAGAAGGCTTTATATGGCCTTAAGCAAGCACCACGAGTATGGTATGCTAGGATTGATGGATATTTTCAGAAGAATGGATTTCAAAGAAGTAAGAGTAAGCCTACCTTTTACTACAAACACGAAGGTAATGATATTCTTATTGTAAGTTTGTACATTGATGATTTGTTGTATATGGGTAGTAGTTATAAGATGAAGGATGAATTCAAAACTACTATGATGAATGAATTTGAGATGAAAGATTTAGGTCTCATGAAATATTTTTTAGGAATGGAGGTTTGTCAAAGCGAGAATGAAATTTTTATTTGTCAAAAAAAGTATGCCAATGATATGTTGAAAAAATTTGATATGGTTGATTGTAAACCTTGCTCCACTCTAGTTGCTCATGGAGTTGTGTTATGTAGAGATGATGGTGTTGAAAGAGTTGATGAGACAACTTATAGGAGTATTGTTGGAAGTTTGATGTTTCTAACTTACACAAGACCTGATATTGCTTATTCAGTTTCACTTGTTTCAAGGTATATGACAAAGCCATCTGAAATACATATGAAGGAAGCCAAGAGAATTTTGACGTATGTGAGAGGCACTCTAGATTTTCGTATTCATTACTACACTTCTAAAAGGTTCAATCTTGTTGGTTTTAGTGATTTTGATTGGGGAGGTAGTTTGGATGACCGAAAGTCTACATCTGGTAATTGCTTTTCTTTTGGTTCAGGTTTGTTTACTTGGAGCTCAAAGAAGCAAAGTATTGTTCCTCTTTCTTCTACAGAAGCAGAGTATGTTGTAGTCACCTCAGCAAGTACACAAGCATTATGGCTTAGCAAACTTCTTGAAGAAATTTGAGAGATACAGGTTCAACCTATAGTGATTTTTTGTGATAACATTAGTGCCATCAAATTGGCCAAAAATCCAGTCCATCATAGTAGGACAAAGCATTTTGATTTAAAACATCATTTTATTCGAGATTTGGTGCAGAAGAAGGCCGTTGAATTAAAGTACATCAACACAAAGGAATAGTTAGCATATATCTTCACCAAGGCTGTTGTGAAAGATCATTTTTTGACACTCAAGATAAGATCGTGAGCCCTCTCAGCATCAAGGGGGAGTATGTTGATAACTAATGTTTCTCTGTTCTACCGACTTTGAAACATGCACAATTTTAAGTTATAGTATTTTAATAGTTTTGCATGCTGCATATTTAATCGCTCTGTTAAGAGTTAAGACAATTAGTTTCATTCTTGATAACTATTAATAACTTGGCTTTCACTGCCAAATTGGATGCATAGAGTAATGCATGTATTTTGCATGGATACATCTTTAGGTGTAGCTGAGTTCTTCTAGCTGTTTTGAGACACTGCATTCTACGCAGTAATGTAATTCTTTTTTATATATAAGCATCAATAAAGATACAATTAAATAGTCTGCAAAATACAGAACTGTGCATGATTCGTATGCTTTGTTAATTGTTCTGCTTTCTTTTTCTGCTCTTATCTTTTATAACCTTCTGATCAGAAATAAGGCTCTGTTTTAGATTCTACAATTCTAGCTGTGACATTTGGTGCTGCAGTTGATGTATAGTCCCCGCACACCCATATATAGGATCTTGCAGCCTTGCGTTTGCTTCATACACCATACTGCTCACAGCCTCAGCCCTTCGATCGGTGGGAAGATCCTGCAATAGTTAACCACTCTTAATATAAGACTGAGACTGTCTAAGCTCATGTAGAGGGAGTGGCTCTAGGAAAATTCACCCTCAACAATTCATTAACAAATTTATTTATTAAAAATTTATCACCAATAATTTATGATGGTGAATTTTCCATGAGATATATTTGTCATGGTCGTAAATTTTCTGACAATGAATTGTTGATGATGAATTTACCTAAGCCAGAGAAAACATCTATGAAGCTAAAGGGAGCATGTAAGTCACTTACATTCAGAGAAGGAAAAAGAATATGCAGAAAAAACAAAACAATTTTAATACGACAGAGTACATGGAACAAATCTTGAAATGCGAAACAGCACATGCAACAAATCCTGAAATAACAACGAATGCAGAATGAAAATTTGATGGAACCTGAAGCATCCTTATAATGTTGCTTGCACCAAACACTTGATGGGCATTTGCAAACTTTTCAGGGTTGTCTGGTGGAAAGTATGGAGCAAAAACGCACTTCTCTACGCATTTTTTTTTCAGAACTTTACATGCCGCACATGAAACTGACGATGGCTTTCCGTTTGCAGTGCACTCCATCTGAAAATTTCAAACCAAATTATCTACGTGAAAACAAGGTCTAAGTAAAAGGGTAAGCCAGGAATCTAGAACTGATAGATGCCTTCCATACAATGTCTAATGCTTTTGATCACCAGATTACCTTTCCAGTGTCCATTTAACAAATATTATCCGGTCGTGACCTCCAAAGAAGGTTGATGGTGTTGAAGCAGACTGATGTGCACTGCACTGGCAGATAGCAAGGCTCAAGTTTACTCTGTCCAATATCATGTGTTTATAAGGCATTAGAGGTTAGCCTTACCTGACTCCATGGGACCCAATCCTGTTGTTTTTTTGAGTCAAATTCATTGATCCATATTTACCACTTTTCATGGATTATTTAATGTCTCTTTTTCATGGATTATTTAATTTGGAATATGAGCAGACACGGTTCTAGGAAAATTCATAGCCAACAATTCACTGTCAACAATTCACCTTGGGAAAATTGACCAGAATGACAAATTCATCTTATGTAAAATTTTACTGCTTTTCATTTTATATGCAAATATGGGACCCATTTCCCATTTCTACTGCTTTTCATTTTATATGGGTTATATGGATTCTATTTCCCATTTTTCAAGTTCAGTTTGCCCCATACAATGTTTTCACAAGGCATTAGAGGTTAGCTTGACCTGGTTCCACATTCTGTAAGGAAAATAAAGTTTACTTTTAATAAATCAGTTAATTGTTAGCTGCTAGTTTTAGGGAGTTATTGTCGTACAGAAATTTGGGTGGTTATTCACAAAAATGTAATTCACTAGAATACAATGCTTAATAAACATTTGCAATGAACATTGTAAATGATCCCAATAATTATAATGAAATTCCTCCCTTTAATTTTTATTGTAATATAAATCTTTTGCTCTTCTATTTCTACTCAAGATTGCAATGTAAATGTTTTTTAAGAAAAGATTACAATATAAATCTTTTGATCTTCCATTTTTTACTGCTCTACACATTCAATACGGCAACCAACAAAACCCAAGACTACTTTGAAGTTGATAGTTGGGAAGGAAAATTCTAGTAGGTATGGTATAGTAAAACGTTTTTTCAACAAATCAATCTTTCAAACGCGTTTTGTATATGAACTACAAAATGAAAGTTCGCAGCAGGAACGATAAACGCAAAGGCTGGGGATCCAATACATACTAATCATTCTTTAGGAAGTTCAGATTAATACTGATTACTATTGAAGGCTAGCCGCTTCTCACGTGCTACCCATTCTCACTGTTCCAAGCTTACAAGACTGGTAAGAAAACGCGTGGAAGGAAAAGCAGTAGAAATGGGTCCCATATTTGACAATAGAACTCTCCCCATCTTACAACTCTTCCCATACAAAACGAAACTCTCTATCTTGATATTCGGGGAGAGGACTCGTAGTTGAGCACCATAATTTTGTGCTTCTAAAAATCTTATATAATTTCAAAAAAATTCTAATATTTTACAGTAGCTTGTCTGGTAACACCATTACTTATAATTAAGGTTTTAAGGCCACATCATCACATATGATGTCAAATCAGCATGACTTTCGTCAAGGTGACTAGAAAGGTCTTAAAAAAATTGTGATAATGATACTTGTGCACTAAATGATGTTTTATTGGTGCAATGATGTGGCATCACATGATTTATTGCCATTTAGCTCTAAGGAATACATATTAATCAATTATTGGTAGTTATCATCACTACTATTGGTTCAATATTGTTAAAAATACTGGGCATTAAATCAACAAATGGTATAACAATTATTAGAACATGCTCAACTTTTGGGTACTTTCCTCTAATAGGTAATTTATGTATATCAAAGTAAAATAAAAATTTCAGTGTGTTTTTTTAGCTAAGTCTTCAAATTCCTATACATTGCAATACAATGTTGTGAGGTTAAAAAAATATAACTTGTAAATATGTTTCTACATACGTGTTTAATTGGTTTCAAATAGGAAAATAATTATGATTTATAAATTTTGAAAGAGAAAGGTTCAAATTGATTGATGGTTATGGAAATTGTTTTTGTTAACGCAACAAATTTACAAAATTAATTTAAAATTATCTCAATTTGATTAGAGTTTAATGATCTCAATTTTACAATTATTTTTATGAATCTTGCCAACATTACAAAAGTTTGTTAATGGCGAAATAATTCTCTTTGGAAGAAAGGTGAAGATGGATGAGCAAATTATAGGGGAGATTATTTTAAAATGGAAAACTTATATTCCACAAAAACAAGATAAATGTGATGTATCCCTCCTGCTTGGAGAAGGAGGATGAATAGATAGTGAAGAGTTTGGGTTTACAAGGCCTAGTGTCAATACCCCCCATGTTAGGAGGTACCACTACTCCAAAAAGAAAACTAAGAGAGAAGGTCGATGGTCCCGTCCTTAAGCTGATATTTAAAGATTAATACAAATGGTTCTTCTAGAGGAAATCCTAGGCATCTAGGATTGGTGGAGCTGGAAGGGATAGTTTTAGTAAGGTCATTTTCTTCTTATCATTTATAAGTGGCAGTATAGCTAATAACCTCATGGAAGGAATGACTACTCTTTATGATATTGAAAGAGATCGTGCTCTTGGTTGGCATAAGATGATTTGTGAGTTAGGTTCTCAAATCTTAGTTAATATTTTTATTAGAATTTAGGAGGATCAAGGAGATGAGAAACAAGCACAAGTGAACAAAGCATAAAATGTATTAGTTGACCCAATTGTAATGTGTACAATACCTTGCTTATATAGGCAAGGATGAGGCAATCCACCTATGAGGTGTATTGACAAGTGTTCCATAAGGTGGCACAAAGGAGTAGACAAGTGTCCTATAGGTTGAACACTTGGAGTGTGCAAACCAACAACCTCCATGACTAAGTCATCAACCTTGTGTGCCAAGTGTTGAGTGACCTACCTCCATGACCAAGTCATCAACCTTGTGTGCCAAGTGTTGAGTGACATTTGAGGTGAGATGGAAATGTTTCCAACCTCAAAGAGGTAGCTCATAAGGTTTACCAAATAACTTGGTAACCTCTAGAGGTCTTAATGGTTGCACATTTAGTTAGACAAGAAGTTGTCTAACCTCATATTGATCTAAGTGAGCTTAAGTATAGTGTAAATAGTAATTTTACACTAACACCCCCCCTTAAGTGATACTTAGAGAGTAAGCTAAACACTAAAAATATGAGTCTTGACAACAAGGCCTGATAAGGTACTCATTTACAATGTAATCTCTCATGAAATGGAGAAAAGTAGAAAACCCTATGGGAAAAAACTACCCCCCAAAAGAGAGAAAAGATGCATGAAAATTATACACATGAAGAAGTACTACTTCTTTCACTAAGTACAATATATGATTTCCTCCATAAGAGAGAAAATGATAGAATGTCTATAAGACACCCCCATAATACATGTCTTGCTACATTAAAGTTGGATAGTTGATAGAGAATGTAGATGTAGATCCAAGAATGTGTCACAATGTTCCTTCCCTTGGGAAGAAATGAAACCAACTAAAGATGCAGGATATCTTCCCATGTGAGAAGATGTATGTATGATCTTGAATAGAGTTGAAGCTCATCCAAGAATGATGATGAAGGTGCCCATGATGTCTTCGAAGTGTGCTCATGTGTTCCCATGTCGATGCCGAAGGATTTCATAATCAAATTAGGTGCATGCCTAATAGATGAAGATGATGAAAATCCAGAACCATGTGAAGACAGATGTAGAGCATGAATATCCAAAGAGACCAATGGTGATGCAGCTTCATTGAAACTGTCATCAAATAGAAGAATGATGTCCTCTATGTGTGCTTCCAAGTCAGCAATACGAGACTCTACAAATAGACAAGAAATGTCAAGTAGGATTGTGTCCCAATCAGCAATGCTAGGAAGACTAATATCTTGTTGCAAAGAAGTGCTGGAAGTTCTCGAAGAAACGACTCTGAAATCTGATGAAGCAACAAGAGGAGGTGGAATGAACACTTCCACTATGTCAACATGACATTCTTCATGATGTGGGATATCATTTGTGATCATTGCAAGATCATGTGGGAATGGAGAAACATTTGAGTCTCCATACATCTCCCAAAGTTTGATCCATAAAGCATGTGGACCCACAATATCCATAATGACAATCAAAGTGTCATGTGGTATATGTAAGCTGATTAATCCAACAATATGATCATTTTTATTGACCCATTTATCCTTCTGAAATTGATTAGCAGGTTCAGGGATAAGTCCATACAAATGGGGTAGAAGATTGTGATACCTAAGATGTTTTAGGATGCCTTCACACCAAGACTTATAGTTTCCCTTGTTTAGCTTAATTTCAGAAGAATGAGTTTCATATCCCATGATTAGAAGTACGTTAATTCCCTAAGACAATAGAAAATCAATAGATTAATAACCCTCCCTCCAGATTAGATAACTCCCCTTTTGGCATTTTATTAGTTATGCGTTTTACAAATGTCACATTCATTGCAAAAGAATAGTACTCTTGTACAAATTTTTAACTATGACAACAAAAATTCTAACTCCCCTCCCTTACAAGCTTTAAATGAGCTAGGTAAATAACCACACCATTAAATGCTTAATATAGACATTGACCGCTGTTTTAACATAAAATATGAATTTTAATGCTAAAAAATAAATGCCTATGGGAGATTGATGAGGGCTATGGATGCCAAGTGAGTTAGACTGAGTAAAGGGGGTTTGGAGAGTTTTCTTCCTCCACCGATGACATTAGCTCTAGGGCCTTTGAGGGCCTCATGGCTAAATAGGCATAAAAATAGGGAACAATGCGTCCTTGTTCTCTGCTCAATTTTGATGCACATCAAAGATTTTAAGGAAGATTTGAATCACCCCACGTTAGGCGAGATTATCTATAGATCTTGAAGGCTCCTTCACCGTCACACCCATAGAGCACAAATTGCCTTTCAATGAAAGAGCTATCAGCCAATTCGCATCTCCGACAGTCAAATCATGACCTCTGCAAATCACAAATCGAGCCTCCACTTCAGCGTAGGCTCTTTTTGCCTCCACTTTAGATCCCTTGAAAATATGCACGGCTACCTTTGTAGATGAATCGCGCCCTTTAGGAATGCTAGCGCCTCCACAAGTGAATCGCGCATTACTCAAGGGTCTTCGTGTAGGCAGTGAGGGGTCTTTCCACAACAAAGCGGGCCTCCACTTGATGCGTCGGCTCTTTCAACAATAGATCTGATCTGAGACACCTTTTGGTGTTGAAAGGAGGCATAACTCTGTTCCAAGCATTATGGCAAGGATTTCCCACGCAGGTGCAAGGATGAGCACTTTCAATAGAGTGCTAAAATCACGTCCTCCAATCTGGTGCGTGGGGGTTGAATGGGCTGTGCATGGCGCTGCAAACAGGTGGATCTTAGAGGTTTTTGGAGCTATCATTTTCATTGTGCTTTATGCACAAAAATGATACATATATATCGATTGGGTCTGAATAGTGCCACTGGCACATTAACATCCACATCGAGTGGAGTCCTCTCTAAGTGACGCATCTCTCCAAATTGCTCTCTCTGGCGCACATCGTATGAGTGCGTAATCTTGTTTACAAGCTGCAACTTACAGCCTCACAGAGGCATCTTTTCTCTACAGTTGATCCTCTCTACTCACAGGCTGCTACTTCCAAACCTCCATGACCAAGTTAACAACCTTGTGTGCCAAGTGTTGAGTGACCTTTTCGGTGAGATGAAAATGTTTCCAACCTCAAGAAGGTAGCTCATGAGGTTTACCAAATAACTTGGTAACCTCTAGAGGTCTCAATGATTGCACATTCAGTTAGACAAGAAGTTGTCTAACCTCATATTGATCTAAGTGAGCTTAAGTATAGTATAAATAGTAATTTTACACTAACACCCCCCTTTAAGTGATACTTAGAGAGTAAGCTAAACACTAAAAGTATGTGTTCCCATGTCGATGCGAAGGATTTAACTAGACTAGAAGAATGATGACAGTTTCAATTTTGAATGAGAAAAAGTTAGATTGAGTTAACTAGCATCTTGCTTTGTGGCTAGGAAAATTCTTAGATTGAGTTCCATGTTAGATTTTATCTCCTTTACTCATATCCCATGAGAGTGGAGTAGGGTTTCTAATTGTTTGGCCAAATGGGCTTCTGAGAATGTGGGGATTGGTAGATTGGAAGTTGCGAACAATTATCCTCGGATTAATCCCAAGGGCCATATAGGATGATTATTTAGGACATGGTTGGATGATGTTATTCAATCAATTGTTGCTTTGGGTGGTTTTTGCTCAATCTATGGATGGTTGATGGTTCTAGATTTTTGTTTATTGGTGAGGATACGTTTTAAGGACTTGAATTTATTGTTATGATTAGCTACTATTGATTTAATAAAATTTTACGCTTTTATTAAAAAAATACTAGGGTTAAAAACTATTAATATCTTTAATATTTCAATTTTAATTTTTAATTTATTTTTTCATTTGTAAAAACAAAATGCAATTCTTCCTCTTTATGGAAGCCCTCCTTTTATTTTATGTTTTTAAATCTTTTTTTTATGAGTAAAATAATATTATAATTTAATATCTCCTTTTTCAAGTCTTTAGTTTTTCAATAAATTCATTTATATTTATGTAAATAATATATTATTATTAGCATAATAATAAATTATTATATATTATTAATAATATATTTATATAATAAATAATAATATAAATATCAATTATTATATTAATAATAGTATTAAATATATATTAAATTATATTATAATATTTATATAATTATTAATAGTAATATAAGTGGCATCACATAATGTGATGGTTAAGTGGTGGCATTGATTTTTCTAAGCTATTGTGATCACATGCACTATTCCTTCTTAAAATTAATTAATTAATATCTTATTAACTATGAAATAATAAATAGATATATTGACAACAAAATATTATATTAGGAGTCAATTAATATACAAAATAATTAATTAAGCATTATATATTATCATTTATGAAGTAATAAATAAATATATTTACAACAAAATATTACATTAAAGTTCAATTAATAATAATAATAAAATCCTAACAATAATTATAATTTAAATAATAATATTTTTTATATTAATTTATTATATAAAAAATAATAATTAGATAATAAACAAGATATTATATATAGCCATCATGTTAAAAAAACAAAAAAAATTATTATAATATAGATATATATTATCATTTATATTTATTATATAAAATATTATTATTATGTTAGATTTTATTTAATAAATTACTATATAAATAATTAATATATATTTAATAGTATTAAAATATAATATAACAAGTGCTAGTATGCCGTTGTAGTATTCTAATTATGTAGAGTTGAAATAAAATTAAATGTAATTTTTTATGTTAAATATTTGAAAATAAAATAAATTGGAATAAATGTTTATTGTTTGGTATTATTTAAAAAAATAAAATAAAGTTGAATACATTTGATACCATAAAATATTAAAAATATAGATAAAGCTATTAGTTTAATGCAAAGAATAATACAATGTTTTTACTTTTTTTTATTTTAATAGTGTGAATCCAAATCTATAGTTAATTGATTTTTGTAAGATTTTCTTTAATAAAAAATAACATCCATAAAAAATCATTCTTAAAAAATATCAAAACAAATAACATTTATTTATTTTAGAAAGATTTAATGAAATAATTTTATAAGTCAAAAAAAGAAAAATCATTTCTTAAAAAAATGTTTAATATTCTTTATTAGTCACAAAAACTTTTTTAACTAATCATATGGACAAAAAATAATTTATAAAATTTATAAAATTAAATATTTTACAAATTGATTTTACAAAATTAAATTTTATTTTTATTTTTATTTAAATATTATTTTTTATATGTTAAAAACTAAATTATTAATAACTAGTTAATTTAAAAAGTCAAACATATCTTTATTACATTTATATTATTATTTAAATTTATTTATGGGCAAGTTTATATTATTATTTAAATTTATTTATAGTTAAGCAAGGACTGCCACGAGGAAACTTATTGTTTGTATTACATGAAAAACGAAAGGAACATTAGTTTGCACAATGCTAGGCTTTCCAAGCCTCTAGATACATAAGACTATTGGCCAGATCGTTGAATCTTATAGATTGTTCAAGGGTTAAGAGATTAGCATAGTTGCTCAAATAGAAATGAAAGGTTCCCATATATCCTCTGCCAATTCCTCTGAATAGCTAACAAGAGATTTTGCAGTTATTTACTTCCTTTTGGCAGCAACCGCGTCAAAGACCCCCATGATTCCCACGATGGCATTGATTGCATCCTAATCTGTAATGTGGAATAGATGTTTTATTTGATCCTTTGGGCTCTCTTGTAGACAACCGTAGACAAGCTTGACATCCTCTTTATTTCCATAGCAGAAGATCAACCTCAAATAGCGCCTAGATTATCGGCTACCTGTGGAAAATATTTATCCCTCCATTGCGAAGCATTGTTTACTTTGGAAATGACAACTATCCCAAGATTGCAGATTACTACTGCAGCCTCGAGATCTTCTATCATACTTGGATCTGCTTGTTTGGGACATTCCTTTCCTTTATCACTTTCTATATCAGACTTTAGGGTTGCTTTGAGGCCAGCCAATTGATCGGCCCTACCAGTAGAGATGATAGATACATCCTGAAGCACACCACTATTTCCCCTTGTGGAGACAATTGAACAATGTTGGAAACTGGCCCCTTATTTTATTGGCACCAAGTATTTCATGTTCAAAAGTAAATTGTAGCCAATCATAGGAATGTTAGTAGAATGGAGCAAAAACTTACTCAAAAACATCTTTGTAGAAAAAGAAAGGATTGAGGAAGAATTGGGAAAATTAAAGGAAAATATTATGATACACAAGATGTTTCAAAAATATTACCATTTGAAGAAATTGTTAATGCAGGATTATAATGAAATCTTGGCTAGGGAAGTAGAATAATTGCAAGTGAAATCAAGAGATATGGATAAGTTTGAAGGAGATTCCAACACCAAATTCTTCCATAATATAGCAAACTCAGAAGGGATTAGAACAAAATAATTTCAATGAAAAATAACAATGGTAGTTTGATTGAAACATTAGAAGACATTCAAGGTGAAGCATTAAATTCTTTCAAAATTTGTTGGCACCAATTGGTGCAATGGATGCATTTGATTATAGGGATATAGTAAGTAACATTCGAAGTCTCATAATAGAAGTGGAGAATGAGATGTTTCTTCCTCCTTTTAATTTGGAGGAAGTTAGGGTGGCAATTTTGCAAATGTATCTAGATATATATTATTGGGTTAAGATAGTTTCCTGGAACTTTTTTACCAAAGGTGCTAACACTTTTTAGAGATAGAGGTCTAGGAATTAATCAAAGAGTTTAAGAAAAATATTGTTTTTATCAAACATAAACAACACTATTATTGCACTAATTTTGAAGGAGAAGTGTGTGCCCTTTAAGGAATATCATTCCATATCACTGTGCAATATGATATAAAAGATATTATTAAAAACAATGGCGAACAGATTCAAAAAAGACATTGGGTAATATAATTTTGAGAAATCAAAGTGGATTCACATCGGATAGAGATATTGCAGATAGCATAATCATTTCCAATGAGGAACTTAACATAATCTACATAGGCCATTTGAGGAGCATAATGATGATGTTGGATGTAAAATAAAAATACGATCATGTTTGATTGGGATTCCTATGTGAGGTAATGAAAAAATTGGTTATAATTAAGAATAGATTGAAACATTTTTAGTAACTTGACTTCCAAGACAAGTAAAGAACCTTTCAAACACTTATCAAGATTTGTCTTTAATATTGGTCTTTAATGCTTAGAGGTAAATTGTAGAATAGAGGATACAAAGATGTTTGGTACAACTATAAAACTAGATAAGTAGTTGGGATTACAATCTCCAACACTCCCCCTTAATCAAAACTATGAATTCTGATTTCTTTCTTGATCTCTTTCCCTAATGCTTCGGCATCTACAATCTTCAATCTTCAACTTCTAGGAATCAAACCTAGGAAATCCCATTTTGATATTGGGATGCTCTACCCATGAGCTCTAGCCCTTTCTAGTAACTAGTCCATCGTAGGTTCAAGTGTGATGTACTTGTTTTATCTAAACCTCCCATAGAGTCACATTGTTGGTGCTTGACGATCCTAGCTTTAATTGGCTATGTTGGCCTTATTCATAAACCTTGCATACATGTTTCAAATTAACACAAACTCATAGACAAGTGATTTTCGATTACCACAAACTATCATGATGAGATACTAATGCACACTTGAAATTCAGATAACTGGTATCCTCCACTGATTTTCTTTTATCTCCTTTGCCAACACCTTTCCTTACTTTGTTATATAGACTTTAAATATGCTATCAATCTAACTCTCTCTCAACCAAGAAACTTATACCCTTGTCAAACTTTCTACAATCTCATGATCTACAAGGACAACTTCAAGATAGCTAATACTAACATCTTCTATTCATATTCTTTTGAGATTGTGACCTCCTTTCACCAAACCTAAACTTCATTTTCAAACAACTTAACAAAAACATTTCTTGCTCTAGTGTGTTGTTGATCCGTGGCCAGTTTTGGTTTTGGGGTTTTTTTGGTGTCTAGGTTTTGTTTAGTGTTTAGTTGTTCTAGTACTTTCTGGCCCTTGCAGCTCTCCATGTAGGGTACAAACCTTGTAAATTTTTCTTATCATATAAAAAACAAAAACATTTCTTACCTTCACCAACAATTTTTAACATCAAATTCTTCTACTACTGTGACAATTTCTTCAAGCACTTAACTGATGGTCTTCAAAACATTTCTTTCTTTCTATATGTGGCTTCTCAATCAGCTTTAGGAGCCATTAGAAGCTGGAAATACACCGTCAAGAGCTGAAATTATTTCTTACACTTCTTTCTTACATTGTTCTTCAGACATTAGGTATGACCTCTAATAGAGGCTTCTCTTCTCAAAACTGGCCCGTCAATCAAAACTTACAACCTCTTCTCTTCTTTTAAATTTGAAACTTCAAACTCTCTTCTATCTTAAAAAAATAGAAATTTTATTTACCAATAACTTCTCCTTTTTATAGCTTCCATACAATAATCTTCAAAAGAAAAACAATGATTTACCTTGATTTCTAAGAGATTCTTTTGACCACTGATCTGCAACCACTACAATCACTTTTGACTGGCACCCTTTGTCTTCCATAAAAAAATTGGCCTTTTCATCTACTCTCCTTTATCTTTACATCTTCCAATCTTCAACAACTAACTCCTCATTCTACTTGGGGGATGACTTTATTGATTTAGCTTCAACAAAAAATTGTGACCTCCTCTTTGTCTTCTTCTTTGTCTCGATGAACCTTTTTATCTTCAGCTACTACTAGCTCTTCCTTGCAACATCAAGCCTTGCATTTTCTTTTGAAAAGGATTTGTTCCATTGATATCTTCTTGCACAAATTTAGCCAAATTGTGGTGACAATCTTTTCTTCTTGAGTTGCAGCCTTTCCAATGGCCTGCAACTATCTTAACTGATAGGTTCTAACTTGGTCATACTAGCTACAACAAGTGCCTTCAATGCATTTTTAGATTGATATATTTGTATTCTTCACAAAAGGAAAAATATTTTTCTTCTACAATTTTCTCACTCTTTACAATATTCCACACATTGTTTTGGACTGGCCTCTTTTCAACAGCCATCCATGAACCCTTCTGCAATATTCCAAACCCAGAAAAAAACTTCCTAGACACATAGACATAACTACTATTCTTGATTGCAAGACATGATGGAATATTGGAAACCCTACGACTCTTCTCAAAAATAGAACCAATGAAACTCTACTCCTAGTAAGCTTGACCAACATGGCTTTGATACCATATGTTCGAATGTAAGAGTGCCAGATTCAAGAGAAATCAGCAGAAAATAGTCTTCAATTCATTCTTTCTAAAAACTATTACAAAGATAAGTTATAGACATTTTTGAGCTACTACTCACTAAACTGTACTGTCATTTCATTCATTCACATTACAACTATTAACTCCTTACACAAACTTCTTACATTAGAGAGCTTCAACTCTTCCATGAACTGACAACCATTCTTTTATAGCTCTGTGGAGCTGGACTCCATTTGTGGGAGTGAATACAAAATACAAAATACAAAACCAACCAATATATAGAAACCTTACGAAGAAAGCTTGACCCAAAACCAAAGTAAATAGAATACATTTTTAGTAACTTGACTTCTAAGACAAGTAAAGAACCTTTGGAATCCTTATCAAGAATTGTCTTTAATGTTGGTCTTTAATGTTGAGAGGTAGAATGAAAAATAGAGGATATGGAGATGTTAGTTGTAGCTATCAAACTAGATAAGTAATTGGCATTACAATCTCCAATAGAAAATTATGTTACTTTCTCTAGCTTCACAAATAAAGATAAATAATAAAATTATTTCTTCTATTCCAAAAAAATCAATAGAGAAAGATAACATTACTAATGGAATATATGGTAGATAAAATCCCATGTAAATACTTGGGAATACTAGTTTTTTAAGGTGTGATAAGATCATGCTTATGGGAACAAGTAATGAAAAAATATAGAGATAAATTAGTGGCATGGAGAGGTCAATGGCTAAGATTGGAAGGAAACATAACAATGGTCAAGGAAGTTCTATCGGTGATACCAATATATATAGTATGCCTTCCATGGAACAAAAAATATAGGCCTCATACTAAGTAGAAAGAACACTAGAAAAATTCCTTTTGGGATGGTTTGAACATGAATAGAGGAGGATTCTTGTAATTCATTAGAATATTGTAAGTCATAGAATGATGGTGAAGTGGGAATAAATAACTTCAATTTCCAAAATCTAGCATTGGGAGTAATCAAAGATGTACCAATCCTCCACAAAGCTTTGGTGTAAAACTTTGTAGAACAAATATGATAGTGTCAAACAATATTTAAGGGGAGTTCTAGAAGGAAGGCCTATGTGCATTAATAAATGAAAGGGACAAGATTGTATGGTGTTGCACTAAATCTGGTCTATACAATGTAAAATTAGGTTACCAAATCCAAACTTTTGCAATGTAGAATAAATGGCCTTAGAAATTAGGTTGGAGTAAATAGATGCTTCCTAAGTGGGAGCCTTCACATGAATGTCTCTACACCATTGTATTATTACCGATGATAGACTACAAAATATTGGAATAGAAGGCCTGAATTGGTGTGTTCTACATGAAGCTAGAGAGGAACCTATTGATCATCTCATTTTGAATTGTATGTTCACTAGCGGATGATGGGATTGGTTGTTTCAAAAACTAGGGTGGATAGGTCCTTTCCAAGATAACCTAATGGATAATTCCTAAGTTGGACACAAGAGAAAAATTATTCTTTTGGAGCCACATTTGTGTTGGTAGGCAGAGGGCAACAATACAAAAACAATGCTATGACTATATGATGGATAAAACAAAAAAAACACATAGTAAATGCATAGAGATAGCACTGAAGGAACTATGGCACAAAAAAATCTATATTTGCATATATTCCTTCTTTTCTTTTCAAAATTAAAAAAACACAAAGGACATATTCTATTTTACACTACAAAATAAAACTTAAACTATTTGGACTAATATCCAATACAAGGGTGCTACACTCACACCTCAAAAACTATAAGTAGCTACAATCTTGTAGTTGACACTATCACTGCACATAGTTTGATAAATATTTTTTCTGCACTAGTGTTGTCTCAGCAAACATTCCCTTCTTTTGAATATGCCTTCTACTACTGTAGGGTCTCCACTTCAATGCCAAAAAATTATGAACTACTAAAAAAACTAATGGTTGCATTCGACCTTTTGTCTTGTTTGATTTCAGCTCATGAGAATGAGTGCTCTATTCAAAATTCAAATTCACCTAACTCATTAATTGTTGCAGGTATATGTTGGGATCATATTATTGTAGTTATCTGTTAGTGCATAAGCAGGTGTTATCAGCTATATAAAAGGTCTTATGCAGCTTATTGATCTTGACGTAGAGACAAATATTGGGGTCACATATTTGTTTGGGTATAGTTGCTGATTGTTGTTTTAATGCTACATTCTAATAGATGGGACATCTCTAGGAATACCCTCATTTGTTTAAGTTGAGCCCAAAGAGTAGGAGATATGATCCACTCTTAATGTTGGCCTTTTACCACCCTAATTCTATTGATGAACACATGTTTTACCTTCTTGTTGACACCCCCCGACCTTGAAGTTGTAACAATAGTTATAGGATTTAGGATTAGCGATTTTGGGACTTAACACTAGGGATATTTTGGGGCCATGGGGTTGCAGTGTAAATTTCCTTATACCGTCCCTAACCAATTTTTTTCTCTAATTCCCTAGAAATGTAGGGACTTCATAGGGATGGCTGGCCCCTTGCAGTTACACTCAATTTAAGAAAAAAGAACAAGCCCAAAATAAAATTAAAAATATTCTATTATTGTTTTTTGGGTCTCCACAAGACTCGTAACCTTAAATAAAATATTTTGGTCTACCAAACAACATATTTTCAAGCTCTTGTATGTTATATGACAATCACATGCTGCTAGGGTTGACTTTTCATGATTTGAAAGCAATTTTCAGTCATTTTAGTTAGAAAAATAGTAGCATTTTAATGATAAAATTAGGGAAAATAATACCTAGGATTTCAAGCTCCATTTGTACCACTTAAGGTGGTGTTTCAGTTCCAAGATGATATATCATTAAAAAAAATAGTTTTTAGCTGATTTTGTAGTCCCAATTTTTTTTTTTGCAACATATAATGATAGAGATTTAAGTCATAGGATAGTGGATCTTCAATTTTCCATACACATACTTTGAGCTCCCTTTCAATAATCTCAACCATAGTTGGAAAAATACCAATTGCAAGTACTCAGAAAGCCCAAAAAACTCAGTTAAAAAAAAACTCAGCGAAAAACTCAAAAAAAATGTTGGCAACTTAAAAAATTGCTTAAACTTCATTAAAATGCTTTTATTTTGCAAAATTCAATGATAAGATGCATACAATGAGTACATAGAAGAAACAAGTTGATTCTAGTTGTATTTGATTGATTTGAAAGCAAATTGGGTACAAACTGGCATCCTCATGTGGAATGCCCTGATGTTGATATTTTGAAAGAAAATGAAAATAGAAAATTGTTTTTGTAAAAATTAAAGTATATACTACATTAATATATTTTAAAAATTTACATCTTCCTCTTTCCCATGTCTAGTGAAAACTAGGGGAGAGGTAGAACTAGACAATATTATAGATTAAGACTTGTGGGAAAATTTGGAAACTTGGACTTGTAGAGTACCTAGAAAATCAAATTAATTCAATGGGAGTTTGAGGGAAATTCCCCCAATGGGATCGAGGGGTAGTTCCCCTTGTGGGGGTTTGGAAGCAACACCCCTAGCAGAGTCGAGGGGCAGTGCCCCTTATGGGGGTTTGGGAGCAATGCCCCCAATGAGGTAAAGGGGCAATGCCCCTTGTGGGGGTCTTGGGGAAACACCCCTAGTGGGGTCAAGGGGCAATACCCCTCATGGGGGTTTGAGAGAAATGCCACAAATGAGGTAGAGTGACAACATCCCTTATGGGGGTCTAGGGGAAATGCCCCTAGCGGGCTCAAGGGGAAATGCCCCTCACAGGGTTTGGGGATAGTGTCATTGACATGCTCCCTGTCATGATATAGGGAAGGGTCGAGGGGGAAAGCCCCTGACACCAAGCACAAATTAAGAACTTCAAAGCCACACAAACCAGAAAAAATGAATTGAAATTTCCTTTATTTCAGCCATAGGTTTCCTTTTTCTAAGAGGCTAAGTTTTTCTTAAAAAATCATCGAAAATTCACGAATTTTTAGGAAAACTCGGTGAGTTATTTTAGGTGGGTACTTGCACCAAAAAAATTGTTATGAAAAAAAGCTTGCTAGTTTTTGGAAAGTTTTCCAACTATGCTTTCAACACATATGAAAGTAAATTAATTCTTTCAACATAAAAAAATAGTTTTCAGTGACATAGTAGTTAGGATTTCAGTGGAAAAACATTAGTTTTCAGTTACTAATTTTTGTTGGTTTGTCCTAAAAGAACAAGTTTTCTATCAAATTTTAGGGGTAGTAATTTTTCAAAGTGTAAAATCAGTGAATAGAGGAAACTTTCTCAACAAAATGTAGCACCATTTCCAAATGGTGGAATCTCCTTCCAAACTAGTGTCTAAATATCCTTAGATCAAGGCTCCCAATTTGAGATGTGTCAATGTGCAAGAAATAGAGTTGGAAGAACACATTGGGAAAATAAGCTAGTGAGAAGACTTTGAGATACTTGTCTTATTTAGATAACCTCCTTTCCAATCTCAATATAAAGCCAGGAACTTGTTGTTGCTTGTTTCAACCACTACAATTCTAAGACAAGGGAGATCGACTCATTGAATGCTAAAATTCTTTACAAGCATAGGGGTAGTAGCATATTTTTTATATTCTTGTCATTTTGTAGTTGGAACTTGCAAACTTTTGGTATTTTGTTGTATTTTTTAAGTTTTTATATAATACTATATCATATGCACATTGACATTGAACTATGAAAGAAATTAAATTTTATTAATTTGTTTTACTTTCATGTGAACTCTCAATTCAAATCTATTATTATGTGTAAGTATCTATAATGTATATGATGAGTGATTTATCAATGTTATCATGGGTATGTGAAGGATTATGATGGGCCAAAAAGTGGCAATATGATGGATATTTGTAGGGTATGTAGCTGACAACTTTATTTTTACCCAAAATTGATGAAATGAAAAGGGTTTTTAAAAGAGATTCTCAACTTTCCACTAATATAAATTATTATTTACTTTGACTTGAATAAATAATTATTATTAATTTTCTATTTGAATTATGACTAAAGTCCTAATTGATAGGTTGATTGAAAAACATCTATAGCTTTCAATGGTATCACATTTTTGAATCCAAAACATCCATCACATTCTATGCTTTGCATGCTATAGGATTATAAAAAAAACATTGAATTTATGAAGTTTTCACCAAGTTAAGGTGGTCAGATATATGAGTTTTATATTTTTAAAAATTTGTAATAAAAAAATCATAATTAATTATTTAATTGGAAAAAGATTACAAAAAATATGCATCACATCGAACATGAGTCCACTACTTATATCTAAACTTTATAAAAAAAAAAATTATCATTTTATTGTGGCTAGGGTGGTCGACAGACACCTACTTCTTTATTTTTTTCCTTAAACTTTAAGTACTACTGCATTGAAATTTCAAATTTTCACCAAATAGATTTTTTTTTAATTTTAAATAAACCTAGTAGTTTAGAAACTACATTCAATTTTCTACAGATTCTATTCTTACATATTTTTGAAATAATATAGATAACTTATTCATTTTTTTACGTCAAGTTGCCTAACTTTGATTTTTCTAAATTTTTTGCCACTTAAGGGCATGTTTTTTCCATGATGATCCTGCACATACCCTCAATCAAATATTTGAAATTTCCCTTTTTCTAATAGCCATTTTCTTTTCCACCCCTTTCCATCCCCTAAACTAGCCTCCAAAAATTCCATCCCCAAAATACATCCTCTCATCCCCTGGAATACTCGTTGGTGTAACATAGCTCAAAAGTAGACGTAGGGATACCCTAGTCTTAAAAATAAGCTATCCTTTAGGAATCAACTACATAAACTTAAAGGATATTGCGATAATGAAAATATTCTCACCTCAAATCTCGAATGATTATTGGATTGCTAGAAGTGTTAATCCTATTAATAAAGTTCCTACCGATATTGGCGATAAGGACAACCCTATTATCTTTGATGCTTAATCTAAAGCTCCTCAAAAATTCCCTTCCCCTTTTTCCCAAATGCATCATTCTTTCCCTCAACACACTCACTCCAAGCCCTCTCTTCAATTAGGTTACCCAATCCCAACACATTTTTCTACTCCACCATTGGCTTCAACCTAGTGGCCTTTCTAAACACTCAAATCATCAATACCTCAATATTTACATTGAAGCATTTTATTTTTTCTATATTATTCCATTAGAGTGTTTAAATTTGGTTACTTATGAAGAAGGTTATTCCTCTTTCACCTTAGCAATTCTTATTCATTTTCAATGTGAAATTGTAGGTATTTCAAACAAAGTCTAGAAATTGAAATTCATCCCAATGTAAGGAATACTACCCTCTTTTTCAGTGATCTTAACAGGCTCTACACTTAGGTTAACTTTTGAGTTTTTAAGAACTAATTTACTACTATTTAGGGAAAATTGTGTTGATTAACCTAAAAGTGTTTTAAATTGAAATATTTAAGTTTACTAACAAGATAAAACAAATAAATAGAAAAAAACTATTATTCTTTATAGGAAAATAAAAGAGAACTTACAAGTTGCAAGTATAATAGTAAAAATACAATAGGGGAGAGCCTAGGAATAAATTTAGAGCTCATTAGATTATATGTCAATGTTTAGTGTGGATGTTTGTGCAACACATTGTAGTCCCATATTTTAGAAATGTCTAGAATGCAAATATATGTTGAAAAATGTGATTTTTTAACACAAGAATGAAATGGGAAAAATACTAGTAAATCACTAGTGATGAGAAGAAAAAAATAGCAATAATTTAAACTAATCCACTACAAAGAAACTGACAAAATTAGAATGAAACAAGAGGTAAGAATATCATCAAATTCATAGAAGGTTGAATATCTTCCTGTAGATGATAACCCGTTGCTTAAAGAAGACAACAAAATATTTTTGGTGGTTGTGAGGAGCTTGCCTTTAGGTCAAGTCCTTGGATAGGTTTTTCAACCTCCACAAAAAACCTATTTTGAATAATGTTGATAATATAATGCTAAATGCAATGCAAGTAAAATAACGATGTTGTAAGAGATGCAAAGGAACAAGAATAATAGTTCTATTGAATGAAAAAAGTGATCTTATATGTCAAATACAATAGGACAAAAGATTCAACAATACAAATAACAAAGAAAATAACCTCATAGAGCTCAGAGAAAACAAAGGAGAATCAAATGTTAGTTGTGAAATTGGTACCACATTTCCATGAATTTTGGAAATATTGGATAATCTTCACATAGAATGATAGTGTTGGTAGAGAGCTTCAAAAGTGTTGTAACGATGGAGAAATATTAAATAGTTCAAGATAGAAAGCTAGAATGCAATTGAGAATTGATAGATTGAAATATTTGAAAATTAGTCAAAGAAGGGGAGACAAAGGGTGGGTAGCCCTTTAGATTCTTCTTAGGATGGTGACTAGCAACTGGGAAAATGGTAGTGGAAATAAACACAAAAAAATGGGTACAAATTTACAAATTTACATGAGGTGATAACATGCCACATGGATATCTATGGTAAGTGCTAGTGTTTGGAAAATTTAGTCTAGAAAAAGGTCTAACACTCTAGGGACAACATAAATAAGACACTTTGTACACAAGGAAAAGGAGAAACAACAAAAAGGTGCTAAACCTTTGGCACTAGGAGGGATAGGGATAAGAAAACCAAAATCGGTGTAGAAGACAACGTGAAATTGCAAGGGTGTGCAATTTTTGACATTACGCAAAGATAGCATGGAATGCCAACATGTTGAGGAGGTTTAGATGATGTATTCATTGGTAACATGCAACATAGAGTGGAACATTCTAATCATCCAAGCAATATTCATTTCACTCCAAAAGTAATTTTCCACCTCCTCTCTATGCATTTTCTTGAATTAATGAATTTTAAAATGGAAAAACTTATATTCCACAAAATAAGATTAATTATGGCATTTTATTCTAAGCTATTTATCTCAATTATTTGTGGGAGGCTTTAAAGAGTTGAACCCCCATTATACTTGAAGGGAACACACTTATATTGAGAGTGGGGGGCCCAGGACGGGGGGGTGAATCAGGTATAGGATAAACTTTTACTTGTTTAGAATCCAATGGAGCTTCATTAATGTGAGAGATCTTGGGAGTTGCCTCTTTGCAGGTCTGTGGGATAGTAAAATTCTTTCATTCTTTAGCTTTATAGTTCTACGGGGCTAAGAATTCCTTTTCTTTCCTTGCACTCTCGAGCTCGCTAGATTGCGGTCTACTTCCTTGACAGTTCAGGTATACATTTCTAACCCTATTCACTCTCTGATATACTTTACTGAAGCAATCATGAATATTTGTGCTTGCTAAAGTGGGGGGGAAATGTATAGGAATGAATCTAAACCCCTTACACAAATTCCTCTTTACACTTCCTCACCTTAGAAAGCCAAATCCGAAGTTGAAATTCCATATCATCCTGCTACCTTCATTCTGCTTGGCATCTCTTTTTTGTGTCGGTAGAAGAATAACTATCAGGGATTCACATGTGGCACGTAGATGTCCATGCAGCATGCTTACGTCCCAATGGATTCCTGCATTTAAAGTTGGAAAAGGTGTTACACTTCCCATTGGGAGTAAATTGTAATGTCCCTCTTCAACCAACCGACCCAAAAAATCCTTGTCCTTTCTCATTCCTCCTTCAAATTGATTCATTCTCATTCCATTTCATCTATTCACAAGCTATTGTATCCTCTAACACTAACTTCTTGCATTCCCAAGCACTCTTAGCAGTGCTTTGGCACTCCATAGCACTAGAAAAAACACTCCATCAACTCCATAGAGCAAGTGTGGAACAAACCATTGTAGTAGGGACTTGAGTCCTCTTTTCTCCTCCATTAGCTAGTGAGCTCTTAGTGGAGGTGGTAAGCATTTTCACTTCTCTCCTCTATGATTTGGTTGAGTAACAGGTGGAAATTTAAGCTAATAAAATACTGACTATAAGATCTAAGACATAATAATGAACAGTCTAGATTTACAATAATAAAATATAAATAAAATTTAGGTTTCAGGGGCACTGCCCTTGATCCCCTATCAGGGCATGTTATTCTTGTACCCCTATTTGTGGGGATAATCCCTCTAGACCCCTCATAGCGGGAGATCGCATGCACCCCTAATCATCGTTAGATGAACAATACCTTATGTATCAACAGTAACTTATGTAATTACAAGGTTGAGACACATTTTCCTAACAAGTTGATGGGTGCAATATTAATCCATGAGAAATGGTTGAGAAGATTTTTTTTTTCCCTAGAGAAATCCTTTGAGGCTTAGATCAATGCAAAAGGAAAGGAAAGAAGAAGAAACAATAGAGGTAGAGGTCAAAGAGATAGAGGAAGAAGCAAATTTGAAAGAGGAGATTCAAATAGTCAATAGGAGCCAAGTAGCTCACAACCATCCAACCAAGAAAAGAGGAATAGCAGTTCCAATCAAAGGTATGACAAAATAAATATTCAATGTTATTATTTTCATATCTTTTGTTATTATGCTAGTGAGAGTAGGAAGAAACAGGGTGACCAAGGGGTTCAAAATTCAAATGTAGCAAATGAGATCAAGGCTAAAAATAAAAAAATAGTCAAATTTATTTATTATTTACAACCTTTTTTTGATTAGAGGTAAAATACGGGTTTTGAAGGGGCCCAAAACCCTTTACAAAAAAGGATAGTTGATAAAAAAGGAAACAACATTAGTTAACCATCATCCCAACGTCAGCAAACCACCAACCAAAAAATAGCCAAAAAGAAGGAAACCAACCAGCACCACTACATATTGTTCAAAATTTCAACAGCTTCCATCTCACTAGCAGCAAGCTTCTACCCCTTAGCCCTAGTATCAAAAACCTCAATACCCAAGGCCCCGGCTTGATTTTTCATTTGATTTATAGTCCTAACCCCAAGCCCACCAGTATTTACCTCACTACTCAAAACAAAACCTTTAGCAATACCCTTATTAATAACATAATCCTCAACCAACAACTTACCCTCAACAACAATAACATCAACAGACACATTTTCCTTTCTCTTTTTAACAATAGTCATAGGAGAAATAGCCTTCACAACATCTAAAATATTCAAGACTTTAGGGGCTTCTCCACTCTTCAAAACAACATTGCATATCTTATCAATTTTCTCCTCAAGGGATAACATTCTTCTCTCCATACTTTATTTAAGATTGACAGTTTCCTCTGCCATAGTATTAGCAATAGTATTGAGGCCATCCATTAAATTATCAATTTGGCTTTGGACCAAATGGTCCTTAGCCTTGCTAGAAACACCTCTAGTATGAACATTGGTCCTATTGATCTCATGAAAGAACCATTTGAAAAGTTTAAATTATTCACAACCTTGTTGAGAGGTATATTAATGAAGAATATGGTACTTAGATGGTGCTTGCAAGAACCACATGAGTGATAACACAATTATTTTTATCTCCATAGATAGTAGCATAAAATAAAATAAGAAATAAGAAATAATAAGAAAGTTCCCGCCATGGTGGTGCAATCATGGATGGGGGGCCCTGAAAGAATTTCCCTATCATATAGCTTAGAGTTTAATAGATAAAAAATAACACAACAAAATCTTTTAGAAATAATGGTGTAGGATGGTGAAATTTGTATTTTGTTCAAAACAAATAGCACACATTAGCATGTTAGTTTAAAAAAAAGTAAATAACAACATCCATATGAAATGATACAACAATGCTTTCAAATGCAAACAAAATGACAAAACAAGCTAAATAAGCAAATGAAAAATATGAAGTAAATTATCTCATATTGGATTGGTGCTTCTATGGAAAGAAGCCCTTTCCCAATCTTTGCTTAAGCTTGAATGATGAAATTGATATGAATATGATATGGAATGCTAAGATGATCAATGGACAAAATCAATTCTCAGTTTAAGAGAATGACCTTGTGTCAAGTTGTGGAGGATTTGCTTGAGGATGAAGCCTCTATTTAAATATTTTCAAATGCTAAGAGTGCCAAACATGGAGGATGTGGGACTGATATTAGACAAATGAGAGGAAGACACTTGTCAAGTGGTGAGTGGTTGATGCATGTGCAAGATTTGGGAAATATGCCCAAGAGGGGGGAAATTTGAATTCAAATTTGTGCAATGAATGTTGAGTTTGACTTGTGCAAGGGACATGTAAGAGCCATGTAAGAGCTCATAAATGACTTGTTGGATGTACATGTCCACTTGTTTTTTCATTTCAAATTCTAGGGAATATTCCATGTTGAGTGAAAATATTGATTTTAATAAATCAATAAATTGATTTATTGGTGCAAGTGGCTAAATCTAGAGAATGCAAGTGGTGAGGATTAGCATTTAATCAGGATTAATTAGCTAGGATGATGATTAGGATGATTTGACCAATTTGACTTGATTTAGGGATTTAAATCAAATCAAAGAGAGAAATATGAATTTAGATTTAATTAAATAAAAGGCTTGATTTATTTAATTAAAAGGATGGTGATGTTAGGATCAAGTTGATTTATTTAATTTAAATTGATAACTTTATGAGTTTGAACAAATAAACTTGATTTATTTATTTGATGAGTGAATGTGATGCATAATGTCAATATGACGTGTCTACATTTTTCCCCTCTTTGAAGCAATGTACTTGTTGCGTTGGTTCAAAGAATAAACTTGCCATGATCAAAATTCAAAAAATTTCTAATTTTTCATATGCCCCAGCGGAAAGTACACTGGTACATTGGCCCCTCGAGAGAGCGAGCGAAAAGATTCAATTTGAGGGTCGATCTCACGATAGAGAGGTTCAAAATGGGTGGTTATAATGAGATGATGCAAATGGGATGATTTATGAAGATGCTCAAACTAACAGATCTATATTATGATGATGATGAAAATGCAATGCATGTGAAATGATCAATGTTTCCTATTATGTACGATATGAATGATATGCGGTATGCTAACAGTTTTGTGGATGCGGGATGGATTCATGATGGTGCATGATGGATGCAGGATGGATGCATAATGGATGCATTGGTGATGATGATGTTAGTGCGGAAATGAGATGATGACAAGAGGATCCCACAAGTCCATGATCTGACGAGACTTTATTAGAGGTGATGATGATGATAGATGATGATGATTTTCTTATCAAGGATTGGGATTTTAAAAGGGCTACTTACCTTATTATGATGATGATGAAAATGAAATGCATGTGAAATGATTGATGTTTCCTATTATGTATGATATGAATGATATGTGGTATGTCAATGCTTTCCTCGATGGATGGATGGCCGATGGTGCATGATGCATGCAGGATGGATGCGGCAATGGATGCATTGCGATGATGATGTTAGCGAAATGAGATGATGACAAGAGGATCCCACAAGTCCATGATCTGACAAGACTTTATTAGAGGTGATGATGATGATAGATGATGATGATTTTCTTATCAAGGATTGGGATTTTAAAAGGGCTACTTACCTTATGTTTGATTACACACGTAGGTACGATGCATCAAGGTATAAAGAACCAAGATGGTCTTGTACCTAGTGCAATGGACTTTGACTCGACAAATAGATAGGATTATTCTTGTTCACACTTGACATACAAAAACCTTGCTAGGATGTACCTAACAAAGCAAGTATTCGCCAAGTTATTTTACAAGAACATCCAACAAGCACAACAAACAAAAGATAATGATCGTTGCCCCATTCCTATCTCTCTAAATCCTTCATTCGAATATCATCGAGAGGTCCTTGGAATGAGAACAATAAGATAAGTCAAAATAAAAGATCAAGTACGCAAACAAGCCAATGTTCTTCATACCTTCAACCAAAGGCATTTGTTTTGATAGGATAAGAATCCAAGGTGATATAAAAAATGATGCCCATTGTCGGAATGATATATCATAGGACATGCATTGTATAGTATGATGATGGTTTGATAAGTTGATTGATAGGCTATTCATATAAGTCAATTGACATGTTTGAAAATGATCAAGAGTTTGATTTTGTGTTTAACAGTTTGTTGCTTCGATTTTCATTTTGCATTGAAGCTTGCTTTTACTTATTGTTGTGATTGTTTTTGTTTGTGTTGCCAAAGGATGAAGGTCACGATTAGTTTATTATGGATGATTGATTATTGTGGGTGCAAGTGGGATGAAGCAGATGAATTTTTTTCAAATATTTGGATGTTTTTGACGTTTTGGAATGTTTTGAGGCTATTTTGGCATTTTGATGTTTTTGAAATGTTTTTGGATTTTGATGTTTTCTCTCAATGTTTTTTGATTTTGATGTTTTTGAATGTTTTGAATTTTAATGTTTTTCAATTGTTTTGATTTTGATGTCTCGGGGGCTGATCGAAGATTAGCCTTGCCTACATTTAAGCTCAGAGATGACATAGTTCAGATTCCATGTTTTTGATGGTTTCTGTTTTATGGATGTTTTTTGGATTTTGATGTTTTTTCGAATGTTTTTGGATTTTGATGTTTTTTGGATTTTTGCATGATTTTGACAATTTAGATATGGACATGTGTGATGAAATCAATTCTCTGTTCTGGGATTTTGCTAAAAACCAAGTTAAGGTTGATTGATCAGATCAATGGATTGATGATGATAACATTGTTGAGGATGCACAACAATGCAGGGATAGTGTTAAGAAACTAAAGGATCCGGATGGATGTCCCAAGATGATGGAATGATTGGATTTTGATTGATCAGAATTGACGAAGCTTGATTTGAAACAAAAGTTGTTCGAATGATTTTGATGTGATGTTTGAAGTGCAACTTAGATGCAATTGATAGTGATTACTTGGATTGATGTTCAATGAAAGATGAAGATTGATAAGGAATGTTTGCTCGCCAAAATATGCCATGGTCTAGTGACTTGGATCTTTGGATTACAGATTCTTGACCAATTTGATTTCAGGTTTGCCAAATGTTCGGATCACCACATCAGTTGGAGGATATAGATCAAGTTTTATTCCTGAAGCGAGATCTAAATATCTGCCCCCAGTGTCTAGCAATGTATGGAATTCCATGGATGGATGCCTAGATAGGTGTATGGATGGATGGATATGGAAAGGATGCCTAGGATTATCTTGTGATAAGATAAGGTCTTTGAATATAGTATGCTCAATTGGATATCGCTTCATGGCTTAGATAACATTGGGTAGGATAGGATGAATGAAAATGACCCATGTCAAAATGTTTACCATAAGCGAGCATAAAGTGGGCCCCAAACTTTCATTAAGATCAACATAACTTGGATGATGGATGTAGATGGATGAAAATGGATTGGATCAATGGTTTATGGATGGATGGATTTATTATGGATGATATGGATGGGATGAGATGCTTTCAACTGAACCGGTGCACACAAATGATCGATTCTACACATGACGCCTATTTTCCAGTTTTTTCGTCATGGTCTTGCCCAAAGCGCCGCACATGCGGTTTTCACTAGAGGACAATTTTTTATCTTTACTATTTTTCATCCTTTTTTTTATTTTTTTGGATTTCATATTTTTTTTATTTTTTTTATTTTTTGAAACATTTTAACTCATGTTGAATCACAAGGTGTTGTTGATGTAGATGCCCCGCCATAATGTGCCATCGATATCCTACTTGAAGAAGTTGCTTTGCTAAGATATGTTCACTTGAATACAACTTTGGGATTCTTGGTTTGCTTCATTGATACCGGAGTTGACTTTTGTATTTGTGTGCAATATCAGCGATAGATTTCCTTCCTAATCCTTATGATGAAGGGTTGTTG
>VDFB02379871.1:0-38177 GCA_007258455.2 Sequoia sempervirens | reverse complement strand
TCTGTTTACATGTTTTCACACTGTTAGACTTTGGTACATTGGTTTGGATATTTTGATCGCTGATTTTGAGCGACAGTGGATTCACTTTGTGACATGATGATACATTGTATGGCGATATTTGATTTCTGATATGCTTTGTGATAGCGTAGATATTTCCTTCAAATGTTATTGCTATATATATGTTTATGATGGACTAACTGTTATTTAATTTGTCAGTCTGATGTGACGTGTATTGGTGTGGAGAATGGAATTGCATCACTCGCTTGCGAGTGCCCTGTGATGTCCGTGATTTTCTCCGCACGGTGTGCCTGTACAATGGATTACATATATATATGCATGTTATTTGTTTGGTTGTAGGATTGCAGGTACATGACACCGACTCCACCTGGTTACTCAGGTTTGAGCGTGTCAAGACTCAATGAATATGTTGATTGGGAGGTAGTAGCATGGTTCATCCTAGTCTAGTCTTAAACCTAGTCATAGTACATTGTCAGTTTAGTTTGGAGTCTTTGGTTGTCTTGTTTATTCTGCTTGGACAATTGCTTGAAAGGAAAAATTTTGTTAATTTTTAATGATAGTTATTATTTTAATTTAATACTGTTATTTAAATTAATTTTTAAATGTTAGAGAAATAAGTTTTACACATGTTATTTAATTAATTAATTAGTTTGTTTGGTTAAATAATTTGATCATAGAGATTAAATTCATTTAATTAAATAAATAAATTAATTAAATTAAAATTGTTTTAAATGTGTGTGAATAGATTTAATTTTAAATTAATTGTTATTTGGAAATGGCATTTTAATTTCATACAATAAATTTTGTATTTTTAAAAATTGGAAATTTAAATAAATTAAAGGCATGCAAATCTTGAAAGGAAAGATTGTCGGGAAGTTGTTGAAGATATTTTCTTCTTCTCGACATGTGTGCCAGTTAAAATTTAATGTTTTTGGTTGAGGAATTTCTCAGAGGTTATATGGGATTTTGGGAAACACAGAAGTTTATCTTTTTCTTCATAGGAAATGAAAATATAGTCTGCTGTTAAAATTTCTTTGAAAGTTTTCTTGTGATATCCTTTTTGGGTACTATTGTATATTTGTGGAAGTTCTCTGTTTTGGATATTGGGATTTGGTGTTCGGGAGAAGTTTTGAAAGCTACAAGCAAAGCTCTTCTCCAGACATATTTTTAAGGCTTCAGGAAAACAGGTATTTCTCTTGTGATTTTTGATTTGATGTTTTGAAAAGAATCTCTGAGAAAAGAAATTTCAGTTAAATTAAATCCTTGTACTTCTCGCAAAGAAATTGTTCACTGTATTCTTGTTTGTAAAGATTTGTTGTTTTCAAAAGAATTTCTGTAGCATACTTTCTATGGAAAATATTTAAAATAGTGAAGGGGAAATCATTTAAATGGAAAATGGATTTTAAAACCTTTGGGGTAAATTAAAATTTGAATGGAAATTTTTGTGCATGTTTCTTTTAAGAAACCCTAAGAAATTTTAATTTCCACTCTCCCCCAATGAAACTCTGTAGAAATTTCTTTATTTCCCGTATGAAAACCCTATGAATTTGTATAAATATATATATATTTATAAATATATACATATATTTAATACATATATTTTATCATATATAAATTAGATTGTGAAAATATTATTAAGAATGTTAGTATTTCTAGAAATCGCCGTACAGGCGAAAATATAAACCAGAAGTATTTGAAATTAGAAATCACTGGCTTAAGTAAGTCGTGAATTGTAATTTAAAAAAAAAATTAAAATCCCAAAATTTTCGTCACAGACGGGGTGAATGTAAAAAAAAAAAAATTAAAAAAAAAATATAACAGTGTTTTGGGGAGGGTCGAAACCCTCCCCCATACTCCATATGGGTGGGCGCAGCCACCATGGCTGTGCACGGCAGCCAGGGGTTGCTAGGCGCAGCCCTGGTAAGGGCTGCGTCCTCCCCACAGGGAGGCTGTAGCTGGGCTATGGGCTCTACAATGAATTATTTTATTTAAAAGTTTCAAACTCAATTTTATGTGATATGAATAAAATTCGATTTTTATTTTAATGTTTTATTTATATATATTTTTATATCTATTTATATATATATATATGTGAATATGAATATATATATCTGTAGGAATAAATATAATTAATTATATATATATATATATAATTATATTTATTAAGTTAGAAAAATAATTTTGGTATTTTTTTTAAAACAAAATATTTTCTTTAAATTATATTGTATGAGAAACTCAAGGTTAGATATTTTTAAAATAGTAAGATCGAAAGAGAAAATATAGAATATACTTTAATGTGAATTTGAGAAAATCAAGAAATGAATTAAATGAAATAGTTTCTTTTATTGTTTTAAGAAAAGATTTTTAATTAAGTTGATTTATTTCTTGTTATTTTTTATTGAATTGAATGGATTTAGTAAATCCAAATGATAGTTTACTATTGAGCTTTAATTTGCTTTAAATAGTATTTTCTCTTTATTGGTCAATTTGGGAATGCTTTAGATGTACAAGTCTTCCAGACTAGTTGTATAATGTGGGGGTTGTGATTGTTTAAGTTGAATTCTTCTGTTGGCTAAGGTTTTGTACATGATTTTTGTATGGTGTTTAGACACCTGATTTTATGAACATAGATTTGATGTTCCTTACGAAAAGTGTAGAATTTTATGTTGTATGTTTGTACACCTTGCTTACCTTAGTCAAGAAAACTTAGAATTCCTTTGTTATGTTTAGGGGAGTGGCTCTGTGTGAGGGCCGACACACAAAGTGGTGTCAGGGTAACTTTCAAAGAGTTAGTAAGTTAGTGATAACTAAACAACACAGTAGTTAGAATTAAAATCCTTAATAAGATGATTATGCCTCACTTATGGACTCTTGAGCTAGTTCAGTCTTGAGTATAAGTTGAGAAGGCCTGGAATGGCAAATCGATATATCTTGTTACCTTAAAAGATATTCGATTATGCAATGGTTTGCAAATGGGGCCGGGTTTTGTAAGAGGTTACCAGGGTAACCCAAGTTGGGGGCCAGGACCTAGGAAGAAAGACCAGGGTAACCTTTGCAACATTGTGATGACACTCCACCTAAAATAACAGTTTACCTTGTGTACTTAGCACATTTGATTGTCTTAAATCTGGAAGCATTGTAACCATCAGTTAGTTATGTACTTGTGTCTAGGGTGAATAGGTTATGTCTAGGTAACCATATTACTATCTCCTAGCACGGGGGGTGGACCTACAGGTGCCACATGGTTGGGTGGAACATGCACCTTACTACGTTGGGTCCCCAGTTTAAGATCATGGCAACGAGAGCTTCATGGATGGAGAGCTCGTACTTGGACATATGTGTACTTTCTTTATTGCATTATTTGAAATCTTGTATTTGAAAACATCCCTCAATTGTTTATGAGGTGAACATTTGTAAAATGTAATTGTAACTATTATTGATCTACGTCATCAAATGACTGAGTATTGTAATATTATTTCAAATGCAATGTAAGAAACATGTTTGTACTTTATACCTTCATGAATGGAATTCAATGATATGCAATGTTTACTTTTAAGTTTATGATTATTAAATATGTGCAATGCTAAATACTAAAGTCGTCTATGGAACCTCAAGTAGTGTAACGTCACGTAACTTAGTGAATGTATGCAACTAATTAACTTAATATTAATACTTTAAAAAAAAATTATTTCACTTTTATACACAATTGCAACATTCTTTAGGTTATAAGACGGGGCATTACAATGTCCTTCTACCATATCCCTCTAAGTGATTAATTTGTGACAAGTAGGATCCCCTTCACAAAACCCCAAATAGAAAAGCCTATCAACATCTCACCATTTAAATTAAATATCAAACTGTAACAAAGAAAAAGGGAACTCTAAGTTTAATGTATAAAACCTAGGATTATTTTTCTCCTTTTTCAAGAGTACATTAGGATGCAAATCAACAAGGTGTTTAGATTGACTTTCAACTATGAAGGCAATCCAATCAAACCTGGATCTAGTCCTTTTGAGCCTTGGAAATGTATTGGGATTGATTTTCCTTGATTAACCTAATTAGACTATGTTCCCTAGTATGAAAAATGCAAGCTACTGAAAATTAGAAAATGATAACAAAAGTGTGTGGGCAGATCTAAGAAGGGAGGAGTGATGTGTATCTGTCATATAAATTTGAATTTAGTCACTATAGGAGGACATAGACACCCAAGGGTTTATTTTCCCTTGAAGGGTTGTCCCGGATCTATTTTCGTACTCCTCTGATGTTGGATCTAATCTCCTGATTCTCGCCTACAAATTTGTCAGATCACTATCAGATAATTATGTAGGTGGGTTTTTGTGAGTTGAAAAGGTACAATGTTTTGAATGCAATAATGGATAAGGGTATGTCCACCAATCTATGACACAAAAATATGCCACTTTTTTTTTTTACTCGAAATGACCATTTAGTAAGTGCCAAATTTGGCTCACCAAATGGCTCAAATGACCAAGTCTAAGGCTCAGTATTTAAAAATGCAATCAATTTGGCGAGCACCAAATTTTTTCCTTGCCAAATATGAATGCTAAGTTTTTAGAATGTATTTGTTGAAGTGTTTATTATTTATTTTTCTTTGACTTTGTATTTCTCTACCAAAGAATATATACACATAAAATAAACATTAAATTATCAGGTGACATTTACATGAAATGTTGGAGAAGGGGGGTCCTAGGTCCTAAATTCAAATAACCTTGGATGTAAGGGACCTTTTCCAATATTTCATTAGAATACCAACCACAAAGCCAAGAGATTGACTTTCAACCTCAATGGTGAGTCAATCAGACCTAGGTTGGTGATTCTTTAGGGCCTTAGGATGATTAGGAATGATCTATAAATTTTTCTGAACTGATGAAACTAATTTAGCTATATGACCTAATATGTAAAATGCAAATTCTTGAAGATAAATAGACTGTAACAACACTTTGCAAGTAGATATGGGAGATATCAGAGAGCACGTACCTATCACCAAAAGTTGACCTTGGCATGTGTAGAAGGACTATTTTTCCCATAGGTGAATGGGTCTTTGATTAGGCTTTCAAAATTACGTTTTATAGTCCTTTGGTGCTAGATTTGAGATGTTTTCCACCTGTGAATTTATCTAAATGTCAAAAATGAATTATGTAACTTAGTTTCTATAGGTTGACAAGAATGGTGACAACAAATACAACAATGCAAAATTTCTCTTCAATATCTCTTCAATCCTTCTTCAACTTGTAACCTTCACATACACAAAGAGGGAAAAATTTATTGCCATATAGGGGTTTTCCTTATTCAAACCCTATGAATAGTGTTATCACTTTGACAATGGCAATTTCAATGATAAAAACCTTAATGGAAAGGAAGGAAATGATGAATGAACAAATGTTGCAACTCACCACCCTTCAATGGCTTCCTTGAAGGACTCAAGACATACACATCACTTCAAGGGAATTTGATCTTGCTTGCTTAATTTGCTTGAATGCATGAAGACCTACAACACTTGTTAACCTTCACAAGACAACATGAACACACATAAACTTTGACATGATGTTGGATCTTGAATTGTTGTAATATGCTCTGATATGTTGCTCTCGAATGCTCTTGACAATAATATTTTCTCTTGAATTGCTGGATCATGTTGCTTATATTTCAAATGTTAAAATAACTTTGTATTTATAGGTGTTTATCCAATTTCCTAAAAATTAGATTCCAAAAGTTGACACTTACAATTTGAATTTTGATCATTAAAATGCCACTAGAAACATATTTTAATTTGGGTCCTGGCTCATAAAAGGGACCCATTCGCCCATGGGAAAATGGGTCCTGGCCTATACTTCCAGGACACACATGATCCAAAGAAATTTATATATTAAATACATTTATTCAATGTTGGCTCCCCTACGAAATATAGTAAGAATAAGGCTTTGAAATGCATAATTTGAAAAATTAGAAGCTTAATTAAGTCCAATAAATTAGGGGACCCAAACATGTAGTGTACAAAATTGTAAAGGCATACAATTTTCTACACTATATTTAGCCTCCACATTAGTGAGAGTATGAACTTACACTAAAGTGGAGAAATATATGTCAAGGGGGGGCCAATTGTATAACTACTAGAAAGATAAGATGACAAAGGATCAAGGAGAGTGATCAAGCCCCCAAGATCTATGATCTCATGGAAGACCAAGATAGGCACAAAGGAACACACATGTGTGTAGTAGTGATACAAGATACATAGACATACAATGTCAAAATTAATACAAAAAAGAAAAAAATATGGACTAGAAATTTGTATTATGCTATGCATCCATAAAATATACTCACAAGGGCTAGTGAAGTTTGATATTCACTAGGTGAGCCCCCAAGGGAAAGATGAGAAACACATACTAGGTCTATAATTTTTCCTCAATCTCTTTGAAATTGTAGAGCACTTGGAAAAGAAACAAAGGATTATAAAAGAATTAATTTATAAAGTGCCACAAACTATGTTCTTTCCAAAGGTATCTTAATTGAGTTAATTGGGGGGATAGGAGGTTGCCTAGAAAGGCATGTGTTAATACACAATCACTAACTTATCAAATGTCATTTCATATAATTGTCTTGGAAGGATTTTACATGAGAATTTTATATTACACAAACTAAAATGAATTTTTAAATCTACTAGAGGGTTCAATTTGAGAAATCTAAGTCAATAATGGGTATTTCAATTCATCATTATGTTTTCACCTTAAATAGATGGAACTATAATCCTTAATGAGATAGGATCATAAAGCACTACAAATTTATTCACCTCGTGCCTCATCTCTATGGGCTTGTTTTAAACCTAGGTGCTTATAGGTGGAAGCAAGTATGAACTAATAGGAATGACCATGTCTAGGATTAATCAATTTTAGTGTTGACAACCACACATCATAGGCCATCTCACACAAAGTGTCATCACATTCTTTGGATTAAAATTGGGATATGAATGGAGATCCTAGTGAACCTCCATTCCCAAATTATCTTGTTATTAAATGCCTTCTATCCTCTATATGATGACGACATAGAAGAGGAGGTTTCTTATTAAAAATATCTTAATATTGTGATAGAAAAGAGACTTGGCTTGATGCTCCTCTAATTCTTCTAGCACTAACTAGTTTTCCAATTGTGCATACCCAAGTATCTTATGTAGACATGTTCTAGAATAAACATTGTAGTCACATGAAATGCATTGTACTTCCTCTTGCAAGCACTACAAGAGTGCCAAGTCATTTCACCTAGGGATTTTAGTTAAATTCCTTATAGGAAGAAATCTCTGGAATAAGTAGTGTAGTCACATATCAAGCACTATGATTCCACCTTCATGCACCACTTCTTTAGCATTTATTATACATCACTTCCTAAATGGTCTTGAGTATTCATCTTGTTTAGTTAGGCTTGGAACTCTTGATTTGATCTTAACACCACTCAACATAAACATGGAGACCATTACATATTTTCAAAAGAAGTATGCTTTGTGTTTTTTCCCTCTTTATTCTTGTTAAACTAGGAAGGCCTTCTACATGCACCTATAGACCTATACTACTTCTTGAGTGAAATAATGTTACTTGGTGAGTATGGATCTTCACTTTCCTTCAATTTCATCCTTTCGTCACTAGTGTAGGAGGCAATTCACACTTTTAATGGGGGTATTAGGTCCTCTTCTCTTCTTCCTCTTTTTTATCACTTTAGGGACTTTCATATTGTACATGGGTACCTTAAGTGACTCGTCTTGCCAGGACCCATTTCTTTTTTCCCTAGGTAGGTTTCACTTAAGGGGGGAATTGGTGTAATTACATGTTGCACCTTATATTTAAGTTTACTTAAATAATATATTTTATTTACATAGGTAAATTAGGGAAAAATGAAGACATGTCATCTCCTTGATTGACAAAAATCTTGTGCCACCTTTATCTCATTCTCTTCTTGATTAATAGTAGTTAGATGCTACCATTCCTTATCATGATAAGTACTTTTTCACATCACTATTCATCCATGTTGAGTTTGTCCATTAGATCATTATGGCTAACTCAAATCCTCTATAACACTTGTCAACTTGACTTGTACATCTCATGCACATCTTAGAGTCTATATATTGTAATCCATTTCTTTTATTTTCATAATGAATATAGCTATTGGAATAGTGTTACCCTCATTTTGTTTGCATATGACTTTACGTCATCATTAGTTTTTTCCTAAGGTAGATTTAATTGTTGCATCTAATCCTTTATTAAATCTTACACCTAACATTGAGTGGTGGTATTCCCTTTGTTCATTCTTCAACCTCAAGAACATCATGCCTAAAACATTGGTAGCATTATACACCTTATGGATAACTCTTTTTTGTCAAAATTTCCACTACAATCTTATGCAACTTTAAAAAGAAATGGTGTTGGTTCAATGATCATTGTTTTAATCACTTTGTCTCAAAATGATCTATTCATGCCCCTTTTCAAGCCCCCTCTTGTAAACAAACTAACCCAAAAATGGGTTGCAATCTTTGAGAGTCAAAATGATGCAAAGTTAGCATGGAGATATATGAGTCCAATGCAAAGTGATGGACATTTAGCTCAAGTGATTGGACTATTATATTTCAAATACTTGTCAGTGATTGTGCCTCATTCATCACTAATGCGTCAATTATGCATTTCATATGTAAATGCATAATGCAAAAAGCATCTTGGGTTAGCAAGAAATCATGTATCAATGAAAAGGAGTTGTTTTTCTTCTTTTTTTATTTTTTCTAGATACATTGTGGTTTTTGAATTTGTGTTTAGAGTTAATATTTTGTGGTTTCATCATTATGTTTCTAAATATTTTGAGATGTTGTGGTAACATGAAAGTAATTAATAGCATAAAGTTTTTGCAGTCCATGATAATCAAGTGCTAACTATTTTTGGATTGAAACTACATAATTTTTTCATATCAACATTTTGGGTCATACTTCATGATCTATCATCAGGATCACATGCATGTAAATAGAGAGAAGAATGAAAGAATGAGGTATTTTTTAGGATTAACGTGTCTCAACCTTATTGAGTCTCATGATTAATTTATTAATTAATTTACCCTTATGTTATTGATTTAATTTATTAAATGCAATAATTTTTGTTTCCAAATCGCTAAGTCACTTTGTGGGACCCAGAGAGGAGTTGGCATCCTGCATGCAAGGTGTGAAAAGGAAAAATTGTGACACATGTCACATGGGTGCTCCTTTGGGAAAAGGTAATTGTTTAGACATAAAAATTAAGTGCCATGTTGACATGTGGTAGTTTTTTTTGGAAGCAAGTATTGGCGGGGTCCACTTGTGTGCTAGTTTATCTCTTAAGAAAAGCGGAAGCAAGGGAAAGTGACACTTGTCACTTGGGTTCCCATTTGAGCTTGGAGAATTGTAAAATCCTCTAGGATGAGCGCCCTTATGCCATGTGGCATGCATTTGACTTGTTGAATGAAGCTTTGAAGGAAAACTTGCTTAACGAAGACTGATTTGTCACTCGAAGTGACTAGGAGTTGTGGGTGAGTTATATTTTGGAAGTAAATTTGATTTTCTCTATGGGACACCTAGCATGTGAGGTTACTTAATTTTTTGGAGCTGCAAGCCTTGCATGTGCGTGTATGTTGTTGCATGTTGGTGTATGTACGTGCATGTTTGATAGGTTGCTAATCGGGTCACTTGGGACTCATGCATGTTGTTGATTTTCAATTTGCATGCATGCAAAGATTGTGAGATTGACACATGGTAAAGCACTACACCCATGTATGAGATGTATATAATAATGCCTTAGTGTATTTTTTTGTAGATCTTGATTGTAATTTTCTAGGACATTATGCAATCAAATTCACTCTAGATTTGTATTATAGTGAACCAACACCTGCAAGAGCATAGACTCTACACATTGTATTGTAATAGCTTTTGTTAAAAATACAATTGATCTATGCTTTGGTGTGGGTTTTTTCCCAAAAGGGTTTTCCCACATAAATTCTATGTGTATGTTTTAATGGTTTAAATCTTAAATTAATTAATTGCATGTGCATTCTTAAGAGAAATTGTTAAAAGTAAAAGATTTGAAAAAAAAAATTGCAACCTCTTCCCTGATTGATTTGCATTAGGGAAGCATTTTTGCACTCAACATTCCCTTCAGTTGGTATTAGAGCCTAGCCAACTTTGTTATCTTTGGTCAGTTAGAAGGGATTTTTGTGCTTTTCTAGATTTAGTGGGAGTTCTTGTAAAGAGAACTTTGTAATCTTGTTGCAATTTTAAGATGGTAAGCACATCTAGAAGAATAGAGATGGAGAAATTCAATGGAAAAAAAATTGAGTTATGGAAACTCAAAATGGAGGATATGCTCGTAGATAGAGATCTATGGGCTATAATATCTAGTACAAAACTATCAGCAACCTCGCAAGAGGATTGGAACCTAATGGATCAAAAATCCAAGGGTCTGATAAGACTCTATTTGGCTGATTTTTGTTAGAGTTTCCAATAAACTCCAAAAAACTAAGATCGCCTGCAAAACTTGGATTAGCCTTCTACAAGGAGAAAAATCAAAGATGCAAGAGCAATTTGTAAAAGATGTGCAAATAATATTATTGAGAATGATGAATTACATGAGATGACTTGCTTTTATAAAGCAATATGCAAAACCCTAAAGGTAAAACCTAATGCAACCAAGCAATGAAAGATGGAGGACTCCATAAGACCCCCTAAGTACACCATCCATCACATAGATACATAAGAAATTCCTCCCATAAGAGGGAAAGATATGATGAAAGAATCTAGAAGCTATGTGAATCTCGATGTCGATGTCGAACTATGACTAAAATTGATCCATAGGAGCAAGTACCATGAAGATTCTAGAACATTAACCATAGGCTCTCAATCTGAGGCATGAACTTATGCGAACCAAAATGTGTCAAGTTATGAGCAAGATTGTGGCCCAAAGAAACTTCAAAATCCAGATACAACTCATGTGCAAGTTGTCATCAATATGAAGATGGGATCAAAGTGCATGCCATGAAACTACACTCCAGTCAAATTATTATACAAGAAGCCCCCCTAATGGGATTTTTATTAAAGTTCATTTATTACAATACCCCAAGATTGTAAAAAGAGAGCATGTAAAACATGTAGAAATCAAAGAGAAAATGAAAGCATAAAGCATACAAAAAGGAAAGATTGCATGCAAGGATTACTGTTCACATCTACCTCCATGAAAAAATTAACCTCGGATCTGTGTAGAGGACGAAATCATCTTTCCAACAATATAAAGTTTTCAAAAAATGGACAATGCATGCTCAAGTTATTAATTTTTGAAAAAACTTGGTAAATTTTGTCAACCGACAATGCAGACATGACCCTTTTGATTTGATTTCTGAAAAAATTACTTATTGCGTTCAAAAACTAATGGATACCTAGATAATATTTTGGTGTTGGCAACAAAACTGAGAAATCATTTTTTAATCTAAAAAGAAAAACATGCAATTTGGTAAAAATCAAAAACTTCACCAACAAGGAAAATAGCCACAATTTTTTATAGCCATTTCTGCAAGTTCTACATACTATCTGCCAAATCTAGCAGATACTCAAATGGTATTTTGTGACTTTAAACAAAACCCAGAAATTATTTTTTTCAAAAATACACGAAGAAAAAGATATCGGTCATTTTTTATCCAAAATGCACCAAAAAATTGCTCAAGGTTGATCCCTTGAGGATACCCAAAAAAAACTCTTTGATTGAATTTCTCCTGGATCTGAAAAAGGGCTTGTAGATCAATGCTCTGATACCATGTTAGAGTTTCCAATAAACTCCATAAAACTAAGATCACCTGTAAAACCTAGATTAGCTTTCTCCAAGGAGAAAAAACAAAGATGCAAGAGCAATTTGCAAAATATGTGCAAATAATATTATTGAGAATGATGAATTACATGAGATGACTTTCTTTTATAAAGCAATATGCAAAACCCTAAAGGTAAAACCTAATTAGGACCTAAATGAACTTAATAAAGTGTAATTAAATATTTAATTACACCAACAATTTTGTGCTCCCGAATGTCCATGAGAAGACTGCAACTAGTATTTGGAAGAAGCTTGGTGATATTTATCAAAGGAAATCCTTAGTAAATAAGTTATTCCTAAGAAATAAACTCTATTCTCTAAGGATAGAGGAAGGAGGATCAGTTTTTGATCACTTGAATGCATTTAATATGCTTATTGCTCAACTGGGTTTTGTTGATGTGAAGATTGAAGATGAGGACCGTTGTATTCTTCTGCTATGTTCTTTTCCTAACTTGTGGGACCACCTAGTTATTGATATTGGAAGCACAACAACCACTTTCAAGATGAAATATGCGGTTGCTCCATTGTTATCTAAAGAGATGTGGAGGATATCTTCTTAGATGGCCAAGGAGGCCATGTTTGTTCATGGTAGATCAAAGGAGAAAAGAAAGAAAGAGGGCAAGAATTCTAAGACCAAGTCTCCAAGGAGATCTGTGTCTCTTGATAAAAAATCCAAGGCTAAATGTTGGAACTATGGGAAATCTAAACATATCTAGAAAGACTACAAAGAGGAGAAAAAGAAGAAAAGTGATCAATTTGATTATGAATCCTCATATGAAGATGCAGATGCATTTTTTGCAGCCTTGGCAATGCATGCATCGAAAGATGTGTGGTTGATTGACTCAAGTGCCTCTTTCCACATGACCTCTCACAGAGGCTAGTTCTCAAAGTATTAAGAGTATGATAGTGGAAAGATGCATATGGGTGATGACTCTTACTTGAAGATTGTTGGTCATGGAAGAGTCGAGATTCGATTATTTGATGGTAGAGTGAGGGGGATTGATGGTGTCTATGCATCCCTGGTTTGGCATGAAACCTACTCTCAGTGAATAAGCTAGGTGATGTCAAAGTGTAGGTTGTTTTCTTGAGTAGCGGATGCAAGATGACCAAAGGTGCTATGGTGCTTAGTAAGGGTGTTCGGATTGGCACTCTGTATAAGCTAGATGCATGCACGGTTTAGTGCAATAGTGCTTTTGTGAAGTCCAAGAAAAGGGATTTGGATTCTTCATCCTCACCATCGATAAGAAGAATGTAGTGTCTACATTTGATAGTTGTGTTTTTTGGGTACCTAAGGGTGCCAATGCTTTGGAGATGAAGCTCCCAGTGGAGAAGACAATGTTGTGGCACCAAAGGCTTGGTTGTATTAGTGAAAAGGGTCTTAGAGCCCTAGAAAATAAGAGCCTTATTGAAGGCCTTGATTGTAATCTCGAGTTCAATTTTTGTGAACATTGTATATATGAAAGCAACACTGTGTTTCTTTTTATTTTAGTTCTCATAAATCTTCTAGGGTTTTGGATTATGTGCATTCTGATGTGTTTGGTCTTGTTAATGTTCCTTTGTTGTCTAGATCTATGTACTTTGTCTCATTCATAGATGACTATTCTAGAAGGACATTTGTGTATTTCCTTAGAAGCAAATCTAAAATTTTCAATCAATTTAAGGAGTTCAAGCCCTTGGCTGAAAACCAAACTGGTAGAAAAATCAAATGCTTGAGGATAGATCACAGTGGTGAGTTTTGTTCTGCAGAATTCAATTGATTGTGTAAGGACTCTAATATGAAATATAGACTATAATAAGCTCAATTTAATTATTTATATAGTAATTATTTGATGCATTCCTTAAAATGAATTAAATAGTTATATAGGATAAAATTGAAAAATATTACAAGTTAATCAATCACATAACAAGTTTAGATCAAATAGTGAGGAATAAACTAAAATGAATATCTAATAATTTATCATCAATTTTTTAACAAAACTACATATGGTAACTCTAAAAGCTATAAATTTTCAATAGGATATTTTTATTCTTTTGAGTTTACATAAATTTATACTTATTATACTTGAATTGTTTAGTTTTATGGATTGAAACTATGTGTATTTTTGTGAATCAACGTTCCAGATCAAACTCCATGATCCATCATCAGGGTAATGCATGCAACTAGAGAGAAGAAAAATAGAATGAGATAGTAGACTTCGGAGGTTAAATAGGTGAGGGGGGATGAGAGGGCTAAAGGACACTAAACAAACAATTGAGCCAAAACCTAAATATAGAAATAAAAAAGAGTTAGACCAAATAATAAAGTAAAAAGAGAGACCACTAAAACCTAAATGATCATAGTTCCCACAGTTGCAAATTATTGAGTCAATAATAGTCAATAGTTTCCACAGTCCATGATCATGAATTGTTTAGTATACAATCCTTGCAAAAGAAGACAGCTACTTCAAGAGAAAGCTCAAAGAGGCCATTGAAATCAATAAGCACCCCTCGAACCTCAACTAAAAGATTTAAGCTTCTCTTGGAAACCCCTTTTGAATAACCTATTAGCTCCCCCTCATGTAGCTCCGTAGTTCCTCCCTCTTTGTCTCCTCGTTCCTCTCCCTAGCTTGTCCTCCCTTCAATCTTGGTCTCCTGTCTCTTTTGTCCCTCCTTTCTTCTTTTCCCATCTCATCTTTGTTTTCCCCTCGCCTCCTCGACCTCGCTTTAATTACGATTTTATTTTTTTCATTATTTATATGGACGGATGTTCGCCGATGAGCGGGATGGATGACGTGGAGATGAGCGATGATCTCGGAGGAAGCGGAGTCTGAAAGAGCGGATCTCGATGGACGATGATTTGATCTGAGATGGATGGATGAAATCTGACGATGAACGGGACTTTGATGAGCGGAGGCGGATGGATCCTGAGCTGATGGATCTGAGCGCCCGGATGGAGTTTGTCCTGACGATGCCGGGAGCTTTTGACCCATCGAAACGAATAGTTTGAGATGATTTTATTCTTGACGCTTATTTTTATCTATGACGCTGATTAATTTATCCGGATTTTGAAAGCCCTTTATCTTTATTAACGGTCCGGATGATTTGATTTATTCGACGTGACATTATCGGTCCTTTAATGTTCCAATTGTCTCGACTTTAATTTTGTCTGACCTGGCGATTTCATTGTTCCACTCTTCCCTTCTTTATTTATTATTTTAATTCTTTGTTTCAAATTTTTTTTTTGCTTGATTTCTTTTTCTCTTTTTGTGTTCTTCTCTTCATTAGTTTTTCTCCATTCATAATTTTGGGCTCTATTTACTTTTAATTTGCTTTCCTTTCTTGTCTTACATTATGCTTTCCTCATTTAGGTTTTAGTGGTCTCTCTTTTTACTTTATTATTTGGTTTAACTCTTTTTTATTTCTATCTTTAGGTTTTGGGTCAATTGTTTGTTTAGTGTCATTTAGCCCTCTCATCCCCCTCACCTATTTAACCTCCTAAGTCTACTATCTCATTCTATTTTTCTTCTCTTTAGTTGCATGCATTATCCTAATGATGGATCATGTAGTTTGATCTGAAATGTTGATTCACAAAAATGCACATAGTTTCAATCCAGAAAACTAAACAATTCATGATCAAGGACTATGGACTATGGAAACTTGATGTTGTTACTTATTATACTTATTAGTTTAATCTTTTGAAGGTACCTTAGACTACATTAAGCTAAATTTTATTTCTTTATATGATATAATATAATTATTTAGTTCAATATCTATGATATCTTAATATTTTATATAATTTAATATTAACAAATTTTATAATCCTAGAGTTTATACGACTTATCCCATTTTTAATATTTTCTAAAATAATTCATAATTCATAATAATTATATCAATGTATACTATTAAACTACTTTTTTTGTAAGGCTATTATAAATTATTAAAGATATTATATCATTTTATAAGACCATTCCAACAGGTTCTTTTTATTTCTAAGTTATCTTTTGAGTTTGCATAACTTTATACTTATTAGTGTGATCTTTTGCAAGATACCTTAGACTACATTAAGCTCAATTTAATTTTTTATATGATATAATATTTTTTTTTTTAGTTCATGATATTTATGGTATCTTAATAATATTTACAAATTTTATAGTCTTGGAGTTTAGAAGACTTTTTCTAGTTTTAATATTTTCTTAAAATAATTCATAATGAACAACAAATATATAAATGTATACTAATAAACTACCTGTTTCCTAAGGTTATCATAAAATATTGTAGTTATTATTATATCAATATATAAGACCATTTACTACTTAATATTATTGAAATGGTGTGAAGAGAAATACATAAAACTTGAACTATTATTATTATCTTGATAAAAATGCTATAAAAATAAAAGACTAATTGAAAAAACAAAGAAACATTGTAGAGAAAAGGAGGACAATGGGTGAAGGGCTATAAAATCAACAAGGTAATACCATTAAACACAAAACCTCATGAAATTAAAGAGAAAAAGAAAGAACTAGATGCAAACTAAGAGAAGATTATATGCTATGGAATCTAAAATGAAAAAGACAAAACACCAACACACAAATTATAAAATATAAAAAGAATAAGAAGAACCTCATAATAATGTTTAATAAATTAAAAAGAAGAATGGAGAATAATAAAAAAGAAAGAAAGGAAAAGGGGTTAAAAAACAAGAAGAAAGGAAAAGATGTAACAATAGAGCAGGAGAGAAGAGACCCACAAACAAGGAAGACGAAGAGGACAGAAAAGCAAGGGAAAGGAAAGGAGGCGGGAGAATGGAGGGGGAGAGAGCGGGCAACTACCGAGGAGAGGATAAACTAGAGCTACTAGGAGGGAGATTTTTAAAGCTATTAAAAGGGGTTTCCATGAGAAGCTTAAAGTCCAACCCCCATCTCGGTTGAGATTGGAGGGGTGCTTATTGATTTCAATAGCCTCTTTAAGTTTCCTCTTGAAGTAGTTGTCTTCTTTGAAAATGATTTTGGTGTCTTCTAAGACAATGTGATGCTTGGTCTTGGATGAGTGCTCAACTAGGGCCAATTTTGAGACCCACTCATGCCTAATGTCAACACCATGTTATTTGATTCTCGTGTTGACAGAGCAATTGATTTCCCCAATGTAAGGGATGTCACAAGAACACATCACTTTGTAGACACCTAAGTTGGGGAAAGGATCTAGAGGGTCTTTGGGGGACGGTATGCGATTTTTTATTGTGGAGAGGGGCTTGAAAGTGCAGAATAAACCCTTTCTAAGGAGGATCTTAGATTTTTTTTCTGAAATACCCTCAACATAGGGTAGGGTAGCCAAAGGGTGGGAAGTAGGGAGAGTGGACTTAGGTTGGAGGGTAAACCTAGCTTTGGCTTGATTGATAGCTCTGTTGATTTTCTTTCTTTTATACCCATTTAGTGTGAAAACATGGGTGAGGTGGGTTAACTCTTGGTCAATGTGCTCATCATCACAGATTGTGAAAGCTCCAGAAGTCAAAGTTTTGGGAACTCCAACTTTTTGGCTAGGGTGATGGTGAGAAGACGAGTGAAGGTATAGGTCAGTGTGGGTCGATTTTCGAAAGATGGTTCAAGATAGGGAACGGTATGCTTTTTTAATGAGAAGGACATCTAGGAAAGGAAGTTGGTTATTTGTTTCAATTTCTTTGGTAAAAGAAATGCAAGGGGATATGTTGTTTAAGTAAGTGGAATTCTTCAAGTTTTTCAAGACCATGAGATCAACATATGTTAGTATCATTAACGTAGTGTTTCCACCACTTTGGTTTGAAGGGAAAGGAATGGAGGGTAATGTCTTCAAAATGTTTCATGTACATGTTGGCTACAATGGGAGAAAGCGGAGAACTCATAGCAACACCATCAACTTATTCAAAATCACACCTTAGAAGGAGAAGAAGGTGGATCTGAGACATAGCTCAACCAAGGAGGCAATTTCATAACTAGTCTTTTGTCTAATAAGCTCAATGGAGTCATGGATAGGGACTTTAGTGAACAGGGAAACCAGATAAAAGCTAACAAGGTCATTTCCGTCTAATTTCATATCTTTGATGAAGTCCACAAAATGCGAAGAGTTCTTGATGAAAGAGCTAGATTTTCCAATGAGGGGAGAAATGAGTTTAGAAAGATGGGTGGCCAACTTGTAGGTAGAGGAATTAATAGTATCAACTATGGGTCTAAGGGGGATATAACTACTTTGTGATTTTTGGTACCCCATAGATCTGAGGGGTAATTGTGGCTTTCTTGCTACAAAAATACACAAATGATCTAAGCACACTTTCTTCATCTTGCTAGATAGTTTGAATTGCATCATGATGGCTTGATCATATTTGATCATATTTTTCAGGCCAAAGTTATCAATTATTTCTCTAGGCATAGATATTCATGTTTATTCTTTTAGAACCTAGATTAAAGAAGTATTTCCTCAATTATTTTTATGTATTCATCAAAAAGAGAAACACTTCTCCACACTCAATTTTGAATACAAATTTCTAGATCTTTGTATGATAGATTTGTATCAAATGGATGAGTGTCATGGAGTAGTTGAACAATTGGATTCTTGCATGGTGTAGACACTCAAATCTTGCCAATGTCAATTTCATACCATCACTCTATATCGATGTCTAACAAACATTCATTTATTCATCTAATCATTAATTAATCCATAAATTAAATCATTAATTAATCCATTTAATCAAAATTAAATTAATTAAATGATATTTATTATCTAATTAATTTCAAAAATCCTTTTATTCAATTTTAATAAAATAAATTAAAATGATCCACCATCCTTATTAATTTAATAAAATTATGAAAAATCAAGCAAAATAAATCAATCATTTAACTAATTGCTCAAAATGGTCAATAAATGATAATAGAAAAATCAAAAATCAAATTAATTAAATAATTGGGAAAATAAAATGAATAAATCTATTAAATCAATAAATCATGATTCATGTTAATTAACTAATAATAGTTGTCTTATCCTTATCCACTCCACCTATCCTCATCCATATCTTCAAAATCTTATAAATTGAGATCAAATCCTTCATTTTCAACATTCGCAATTCTAATTCTGTAGATGTTGCATAAACAAGCAATAAACAAACATATCAATCAGAAGCTTAGCCATAACACTTTAGTGGAGGTTTGTGTGAATGTTAAGAGTAGTTTTTGTTTTTTGTTTTTTTTGTTTTTTTAATTCCTATTGCGTTATTCTAAATTGCATACTTACAATTGGCAAACATTATGATCCCAAAATCTATGTGTGCCTAATTGGACCTATCAATACATAGATCTAAAGTGGCACCAAAGGGAAATGTATCATTTGATATGAAAAATGGAATATGGTAACACATCTTAAGATTTTGTTTGGGTACTTATCCAATTGAACAAAAAACTAGACTTAAAACAAAGTATGATGTTTGGAGGGATATACAGGTAAATTGTAACAATTTTCTTTTAGGAATTAGGACCTCAATGTGTATAACTACTATAGTACATAGACTCACCAAGTACTCAATAGACTCATTAGGTCTTAGGAAAAGCTAGGCCATCTAAATCGACTCAACTACAAGTCTTGACAAGTGTCTACTAGACTCATCAATACTCGCAAGTCCTAAAGATCAAATTCAGGTTAAAAATTTGTAAAACAAAAGAATAAGTATAATTAAAATTAAAATGGATTTCTAAACCATGAAAAGCCACAAAACAAAAGGACCTAATTATTTCTCTATGGCTTTAACACTAAATTCTTCTGAAGGATTTGGAGTTTGGACTCATGAAATGTGGTTAAAAGCAAAAAAAAAAAAAATTATGAAAAATATCATGCACCATGAAAGTCATTGTGGCCTCATAGGCCTTAATTCGGGCTTGCTGGTGGGGGCCCTACCTCTTGATCCTGCCATGGGAGCACTTTTGCTAAACACCATGAGGGGCACTGCCCCCAAATCCTTACTCTTTTCTTTTTTAAATATCATTTTAAGCTATGAAAAATGGAAAAACAACATTTTTTTAATTTCTTTAAGTTTTTTTCAATTACATAGGTAACTGAATTACAATTATAGTTTTGGTTTGCTGAATCAATCTCAATCCTGAGTAACGCTGCTACAACTACAAGAGCATTTGAGACCTATCTGAGATACAAGTGCAAGACATAGGACCCCACAGAGCTAGTGATGCTGGGTTGAGTGATACAGGGTCCTCTATACCATAGTTCATGACTCGTCTATCATCCATGGGTTTTGTGCACCAAATACACTTTTAAGAATATTTATACATTTATAAATCTTGTTTCCCTGAACTCAAATCTGCTTTTGTGCTCATTGGTTCGATTTATTCTTGTGTATGTGATCAAAGTAGCTAGTAATCGATTAGTATTTTGTTTCTTATAGAGAAGAGTGCAGAGAGAAACCTTTCATTCATTAAAAAATATCTACATTTCATTGTTTTTTCAATTTGTGAGTCTAGGTGCGGAGTCCGAGTTCATAATCATCCTGTCGAGTCTGTGCAGAGAGTGATAAATATGATAAATACACACTCAAATTGCATTGCAAAGGTGTCACTCAATGAATAGGTCAGCAATTTAGAAATAAAAAATAGAGATCAGTTTGTTCTGTAACTCATTCAGCCTTGCACCCTTTGTAATGTATCAGCTTCTGTATTACAATTCTGTGACCTTCAACAATCCTGTGTTTTCTGTGATTGCAGGTGTTATGTTTTGCTGTTAGTTGGGTTCTCAAACCTTAACCTGCATCAACGCAAGGAATCTGTCAAGCATGTTTTTTGGTCATGCCAGTGCTTCAAAAATGAACTGGTCTTGTGTTTGAATAGACTTAGTTGCCCTCTTCAATTGTAAGCTTACTCGGAAACTTGCTATATTGGGTCTTTCCTCGTTGAATAATGTGATTGTTGAAAATTTTTGACAAGCTTTTATCAGGCCTATTTGGAAATGATGAAGTATTGTCAGCAATCAGAGAAAAAGTTTTCCTTTGAATATTGCAGTGCAAAGAATCTACTCTGACATGATTTTACGGGTGGCAAATCTTTCCCTCCTATAGGCAACAATAGATTCCAATGTGGTGTTAGCTCAGCACATGCACGGTTTGGAACAGTAGATGAATCAGTTTGCGAACAATCAGAACAATCTCAAGATCTAAATATCTCTGTTGGTGCTGTCTCTCCCCCAGTCACTCTTGTCCAAGCAGAAGAAAGTTGAACAAAAGAATTTTCAGTACATTCGCAGCATCCACAATATGATTACTGATATGGCCACCAAGATGCAAGTTAATTGTGGTACTCCTATCATGAAAGAATACTTCTTATTTCTTGTTTTATTTGTGGCTCTTGACTGAAGTTTGACTTTGGTTATCTCTTGTTAATGTGTTATTTGGACTAGATGTCTATTTCCTCATCAAGGGCAACGTTTATTTGGACTATCTGTTCTACTAAAAATTTTATGTACTCTGTTTGCTGAACTTGGTGGCCATAATTATTGCTATGATGCCGTCACTAAGAATATTGGTGGTAGGGAGTTGTTCCTGTGTTCAATGTTTAATGATGCCGTCACTGAGAATATTGGTGGTAGGGAGTTGTTCCTGTGTTCAATGTTTAAGGTTTTCTATAGTGGTGCCCCACCATTTAGACCACAATCACATGTAAAGGGAAATGTTCATTCTTAGCCTATGTGCCTACTGAATGCGTTCAAGCCCTCTGATTAGCATGAAATTCTTAAAATAGTTTATACTTATGAGGTTAACATCTCAACATGTACTCATAAGCCTTAGCATACACTGCCAGGATACTAAGTTTGAACACAGTCTACCAGGAACTCAGTTTCAATAAGCTTAGGATAGAATCTAGCATTCTTTAGCTGTTTAGGTGTCTAAGAAGTCATTATAAATTGAAGAGGCATCGATTTCAATGCATCTAAACCTGAGCATGTCTAAAACTTTTGTTATCTGGAAAAAACAGTAGATAAAAACTCATGATAAATGGAAGTGTAGATCATCCCATGATGTCCATGTGGATTCTAGGAAAATTCACCACCAACAGTTCATTGTCAACAATTCATCGTCGTGACATATTCATCACATATACAATTCACCGTCAGCAATTCATTGCCATGGTATATTCATCGCGTATACAATTAAAATATTGTTCAAATTTTATTAAGGGTAGTTTATGGCCACCTCGAGAAATATATGAAGGAAAGTAATAATTTCAGTAGACCTGCTTGGCAGCTGAAGTAGTTGATTATTCCGAGGATATTTGGTATACTAGAATAAAATAAAATATATTGAAAAATGTATATACGATGAATATACCACGGCAATGAATTGTTGGCGGTGAATTGTATACACAATGAATATGTCACGACTTTGAACTGTTGATAGTGAACTGTTGGTGGTGAATTGCTGGCGGTGAATTTTTCGTAACTTGTCCATGTGAAGTAAAGATAAGCTTCAAAAATGGCAAACTGCATAGATAGTTCAACAATGACATAAAACTTTCTGCAAAAAGAAGATAACTTGAAATGTAAGTCAAGTAAACAAGGCCAAAATTTCTAGAAGAACCCAAATTAGAATCCATTGATGGAGGAACACCAGAGATTTATTTCTGCAGACTTCCATACATGCTTGAATTATAAACGCTTCAAAGAAATAAAATGAAATTGGACCCAAATGGGACTTTGTTTCTTGGCTTGCAAGAGAATGATGGAGAGTTCAAATTTAAAGAGATTGGTTTAAGGTCTTACAAGAATACCATTGTCCAACGGAAATGTTGCTGAAAAACCAATTTTAAGCTATACATGTAACAAAATTATGCTTGGTTGGAGACCACTTCTATTATTGATTCTTCTATATATCATTTCAAAGTTCAAACTAATATTTATGTATTATGTCAATGCTGAACAGACCCTATTAGGGAATTGTTCACGCATAATGGAAGCAATCCAAACAAACCAAACGAATACTCCAATTAGCAAGAAAAGAAAAAGCTTAATTGCATATTGGATTAATATCCACCAGTAATATGTGCCTTAGAAGAGTGAAACTCTTCTATTTGTCAGGCAATAAAGGGCCAAGTTCCATACAAGGGGATGAAGCAGAATGTGAATCTTAATAATAAATTTGTCAAGATATCCACTGTCACTTCCCAAAAACGTAGCAACACGATTAAAAAAAAAAATTAACATATTTTCAAAAATCCTTAGTAAGATCTAGTTACATGCTGAATTTCCTCTTCTTCACTGATTGTTAATTTACGACAAACTTGATAGTTTAGTTTATATCTCTTGTTAATCTGTTTACTAGGAGAAAGTACCAAAAAGACAGAAAAGTTATTGAAGATATTCATACAAACAGACAGCGTTTAGAATAATAAATAAACCAGTATCGTGCATTGCAAAAACTTCCAAAGTAATTTACATAAACTTTTCCTGGATTTTTTCTTCTTTAACATGTGCTCCAGCATACTTTGTTAAAGAGCGGAGAGTTTACCAGGGGCCAAAGCCTTTAATCTTAAATTCTAGAACAGATATTGTTGGGAATGGTTCTCCAAGCTGATCGTCGGCCAATTCCTCGACTGATAATAGTGAATTAAGGAGGGACACCTGCTCTAGTTCTCTAATGACACTTGACAGAATCAAATTCTCTGATACACACAAAAGCAAATATCCAAAATACTTCACAGAAAATGGCCCAAGAGAGGCTGTTGTCTCTGTCTTCCCCAAACAGAAGACACTCCTCATCCTAAGATTGCAAGAAAGGACAACTCGGGGAAAGACAAAGCTACAATAGATCTTATCTATTTCATCACCTTAAGTTTAACAGAATGAAGTTTTCAGCCACTCAATCTGAACTGCTTTGATTCTATTGTGTGCTAAAATTGCTGGAACTAGACAAGATCTCAGACATATTAGGAGGAGGAGAAGGCCAGACAAATGCAGGCTTAAAAAGTGGTAGAAGAGGAGGGGGTGCATCTTTGGTAAGGATTTGAAGTACCTGTCTCATTGTAGGCCTTTCTTGAGGATTGGGATGAGAACAAGCCAAACCAAGATGCAGCATACATAGCATCTCATCCCTATCGAATTTCTGACCAAGCCTAGTATCTGCGGCATCCAACAGTCTATCTTCTCTATACAATCCCCAAACCCAGTCCACAAGATGGATCTGCTCTGATCCCATTCTGGGCCTCCTACCACATGCCACCTCCAAAACCACAGCCCCGAATCCGAAGACATCAGATTCAGTTGAAGCTCTCGCTGTGTGAAAACACTCTGGAGCAATATACCCAGGAGTCCCAGCTACCGCAGTGGTAGTGTACGAATTCTTATCATGCTCGATCAATCTTGCAAGACCAAAATCCCCCAGTCGAGCATTGTATTCCGAATCCAGCATCACATTGCTGGCCTTCAAATCTCTGTGCAGCACCTGCTGCTCACATTCTTCATGCAAATAATGCAGAGCAGAGGCAATCCCAGACACAATTCTATACCGCCGATCCCAATCCAGAATCTCGTGCTTATTATCCATTTGAAAAATCAGCTTATCCAGGCTCCCATTAGGCATTAGGTCATAAACCAGCAACAATTCTCCATCTTCATGGCACCAACCCAATATCCTCACAAGATTCTTATGCCTAAGCCTGCTAATAATCATGATCTCTGCAATGAATTCTTGCAAACCCTGATGTGAATTGTCCGAAACCCTCTTAACTGCAACAGGGGTTTTGTTCGACAAAAGACCTCTGTAAACAGACCCAAACCCCCCTTCCCCCAGCTTGTATTTCTTGTCAAAATTATGCGTAGCTTTTCTAAGCTCTTTCAGCCTGAACCTACGAGGTCCCCCGGTTGAATCCGTAAGGACCCTCTCCATACGACGCACAGACTCTCTGTTGTTGTGCCCCAAGCGCCGCACAAATACAAAAATCGCAGACCCCAAAATCACAACAACCGCGAGTGGCACCCCCACTGCAAGGCCTATAACTGTCCCTTTGTTATGACTATCGCTGATGTTTTCCACCGTGAGGTTCCAGGATCGAATGCAGTTAAGTTCAGTTTCATTTCCGGTCGACGCAGAGAACCCAAAATAGACACTTTCAGGCAGAATATTAGACAAATTAATGGCGACAGAAAGCACAGCATTGGCCCCATTTGACACGTCACCTGCGTTAACATAAACGCTTAGGTTTTTGCCGTCGTATTGAATCCACGCAAAAACATCAGATGCATTCTTGAGCACAACGTTGCGAGGGCTGACTGAAACCCGACTGACCGACTTTATGGAATTCACGTCTATTCCGACATGATTATCATCTGGGTCATCAGCGCCAGTGCTCTTTCTGGTATCAAACTCCACAGCAACTACATCGCTGCTATTACTGCCGTCTGTTGACTGATTGAAGAGACCGAGATATTCACCATAGCTATTATCAGGCGGGCCAGACTTGGAGCTGGCTATAATGAAGGCCAACCCTTCGCCGCCTGCAGCAGTCTTGTTAACAATGCTCAGAACAAAAGTCGCATTAAAAGACGCCAAAATGGTTCCTTCTGCTGAATTTTTCCAGAGTCTGAAGCTCTTATCAAGCAAAATCCTGCCGGATTGATTTTGCAGAGAAAACTCTGGTCTGGGGTCTGCTGTATCGGGAGTCACCTGCAATGCCCCCTTGTTTATGTTGCCGTTCCAGATAACGAACTGGCTTCTTACAGTTTCGTCAAATAACGGAAATGTGTGCGTCTTCAGCGAAGCCAAAACAATACTGTAGTTGACGAAAAAAACCAGTAAACTTAATACAACTCTGGCCATCAAAAAAATATATCTGCCCCTACAGAGCTCCAAAACAACTCTTAAGCCTTCACAATCATAAATTCATGGCGGCCGAGATATAGGCTGAAAGAATCTGTACATTAAATTCGATTGGGATGTGCTTTGCGTCCGGTAGGGCCAAAGTCGTGAGATTGCTCTGCTGTGACAGACGAGCCATACGCAGGAAACTTGTTTACTTGTACTTCTGATTATTTATCTTATCGAGATTTTTTTCCAAACCATATATTTTATCAAAGTCTCGAACTAGAAAATCATTTATTCTCTTTTCAATTTTAGCCAATTTAGAATTACGAGTAGATTTACCATACTTTTGTCGAAGCTTTTCCCGTTGTTTTATCTCTCTTTCTATTCTGAGCTTTCGAGCAGCCTGTCTTTCACGCTTATTCTTTGTTTCTTACTGTTTTCTTAAAAAATTATTTAATGGAAGATCGCGGGAATTTGTAGAGGAGCTTCCTTTTTTTAGTTTAGAAAAAGTTATGAATGGAATCCAGTTGATAAAGACCCAGTCCACAAATTATTGTTAAATGTTGTTGGACTGGTCGTAACAACTTATCTCTAAGGGTCCATTCAATCAGAAGAGTTTTAAATCATTATTTCTTGTCAAACTTTAAGCTGGACTAAGCAACAACTTGGAAAGGCACAACTGGGAAAGTTATGTGAAGGTAAAGCTAACAACTTCACCTGGAGCTATAATAATTGTAAGGTGCCTTAGGTAATCTTGTTAAAAGATATATATTAATTAGCAATTGGAACTATAAATCTAATTTAATGGTTATTTGAGAAAATGGGTGGAATTGGTCAGATGTATTTTTTTTTATTTATTAATTATATTATTATTTGCTGAAATTTCATTGTATTTAAACCTTTTTCTTTATTTAGTATAAGTAAATTTATTTTTGTATTATATATTGAGGTGAATATATGTCAAATTTTCTTTATATCAATATAATTTTTATGATTTTTAAATTTTTAGAAGTAGTCTTCTTATTTTTGTAAGATTATATATAGAGAGAAAGGGGGAGAATATATGTCAAATTTTCCTTGCATCAAAATATTTTTTTATGTTTTTTTAGTTTTTAGAGATAGTCTTCTTCTTATTTTTGTAAGATTTTATATATATATATATATATATATAGTTTTGTATGTGTGTATACTTTTAAAATGAAAATGTAAGGATATTCATAGATTTGACTATCTTTGAACTTATAATAGTGTGAAAGTAAGATCTTAATTATCTATTTTTTCAATGTTGATTGTAGATTGTTGCTCTAGTGATCATTAGACCCTATGTTTTATGAATTGTCAATGCAAAAGTCATTTTTAGTACGATTTGTTGTTAGCCACCATGATTGATAAATACAAATAAAATTACTTGGAGGTCTTGTTTGTTCTCGTTTAGAGCAACAAATAAAGATAGATTAAGTGGTATGCTCTTATTAGTTCATGTCAAGAACTATGGCGGAGGGTTCAATTGTTAACAAGTGATTAATGTATATGTTTACAGCCAATTGCAATTCATATTTTTGTTGCATCTATTTAAACAGCTTATGTTCAATGAAGAAAGGTGTATGTTTTTTAGCCTGAAATTTTAATAAAAAAAAAATTTGGCGCTCTCTGCAAATTGATAGGGGGTTTGTGGGCATTTCTAGACAAGAGAGCGCATGATTTTCGAGGAGGGCTCCTACAACATTCGTTGGAAATTGCATCAAGAAGGGTAGTGAGTTGTCTTTGTTGTGAGGGTTTTGGTCTGCATGTTTGCAAAGTGTGGTAGCAAAGACAAGGCACGTGAACTGCAGCTACTTATTACCACCATCCTTGCACGAAACGAGGAGTCTCTTTATTTTATTTACAGAGAATATTTTAGACAATCTCGGGATGAAAAACTAGGGTTTGTATGGCTAGGAGTTGTGAGAACTATTTTTGTCCAAGGAGATACATCCTTCTGTGCAAATACATGCAATGTATGTTTCAATCACACAATAGAAGATTTATTTCACATAATTTATTGTGGCTTGTCTACTATTTCATTTCATGTATATTATTCCTATCTTTCCCTAACCCTAATCGAGAAAGTGAAAAAAAATAAGAGTCCAGCGGCATTACATCAACAATGTATCCATCACCTCTAGAGAACTCAACAGATCTGATTCACTCTTCATTTTGTGTGAAGAACCATACATAATTTGCTTCTTGTCGAATTTGCTCATTCCACCATTTGTTGAAACTTCATCCTTCTCTTCTTACTTGTGAATTGAACTCTGCACCTCTTTGGCCTTAATTGGCTCCAAAATGCTACATGTTCATCTATATAATACTCTTTTTCTTAAATTTTTTGTTAATTGATGGATTGAGGTGAAGTATTAATCTAAATAATTTAATTAAATTTTAGCTTTAGGGTTTAAACAATTATTGGATCAATATTTGTGAAGGCTAGATGGTTGACTACCTAAGATTTAGATTTAAGGAAATGGGTTTAGGGTTTAAGTGTTGTGTAATGGGTATAATAGGAAGTGCAATATTAGCTTTCTAGTAGTTTGAATTTGTGCAATAGATAAGAACTTAAAATTATAAGATGGGTTTATGGTTTTAGGTCATGGAAAGAATCTCCAAAACATCAGGCGTTTGGCTTGCACTTTGCAGAAATACAGTTTCCAGCTACCCAAAATTCAAATAGAGTCTGGATAGTTGATGTCTATATTCAAGTATATGCTTCTCCTCTAATAGTTTGTTTCAGTATTTAGGCATCTCCACCAAGATTGTAATTTGATTTTGGTGTCTTAGACCACTACAAAATGGATAATTCTAACAATTGTGCTTGGTCAAATTGATAAACAATTATGTAACGAAAGAATGTGTTGAAAGATTTTAATTTATTTGAGGAAGCTCTAGGGGAAAACCTTGTAGTTGTCAAGAACTTCACTATCAATGTCACAAATAATATCTTAGAGATACACTTTTTTGGGCTAGTAAAGGAAAATGTTGTGAGTCTTAAGAAGAAATCTATGGACCTTTGATAGTTGATCCTGGTAAGTAAAATCTTTATGTAAAAATTTTGTATTGTTTTCCAAGAATGCCAAGGGAATAGCTTGAACTTTTTTAATCATGGAGTAATTACTTAAATTATGGTGTTTTAATAAATTTCTTGTTATCCCTCCATTTTCTACTAGTATCTGATATTGGGGTAAGTGCACCAAGCTGTGACACAAAAATGGCTCTTAAGATGCCACTTTTTTTTTAAATCAGCAAAATCTGATGTGCACGAGAAAATGAAGATAGTTACGCTCAAAATTTGAAGATGCAAAAAGAACAAAAGTTGAAGTGCTCCTCGAAGTCTAGTTTCTAAGCTACTATTTCTAAAAAATTAATTAAGATTAAGGGTTTCTGTGGGCATGTACAGGTCTTTTTTATAAAAAAAAAAAAAATAGCATAGCATAATATGGCCCCCTTGATTAATCCATTTTTAGAATTTCAAAAATATGAATGTTGAGAAATTAGCTAACACCATGTAGTTTATCCCTATTCTTTTGGCTAATTTTTTAAATGAATATATAATATTTTATGAATTTTCGAAGTGGACACATCCTGAAAAGCTGAAATTTGAGTGTGCTGCCCCCTAATTTTTTTGAAACTAATTGAAAATTGAATTTTTTTCATCACGTGTAGAATGGAGTCTAGTTTTAAAAAATGTAATTTGTTTCACGATTCGATGAACGAGTAAAAATCTATCCTAAAACTAGCACATGTTGGTTTTTGACAAAAAATGAAGGCAATAACAAGAGAAGTTATGGATGAAAACCTTAAATTAATCAAAATGTAAAATATATATATATTTAGATAGCTAAGAGAGATCCTAACATCATCACATTTTTTTATAAACGTGCATTGAAAGACGTGCAAACGTGATGGTGAGCACGGCCAAAAATGTGTGAAATTTTGTTACCCTTCCAAAAAATCACATCTTTGGCATGAAATGGTTGTTGAAACCTCTGGGTCAGATGCCCAATGCAAAATCCAACCCATTGGGTTGGCATTTCCCAATGCAACCCATTTGGTGAGCACCAAATTGGTTGCATCATTTGGTGAGCACCAAATTTGGTGCTTGCCAAATGGGTTGCTTCATTTGGCTAGCGCCAAAGTTGGCACTCGCCAAATGTCAATCATGACTTTTGGAATGCATTTTTCTAAAGTCTTTCATTTTCTCTTTCTCTTCCAGGGAAACTATATACATGAGATAAACATTTAAGTATAAGTTGACATTTACATATGGACATTTACTTTCTTATACTATAAGTTATATTCCATACATATATAGTTTCAAGATGTTTGAGAGTGGTTTCGGATCTCTAGGAGTTATAATGTAAATTCTAGTTTTTTGGAAGATCTTAAAAAAAATAGACTTAGTCAAATTTCAGTAATCAACATGTCAAATTTTAGTAATCAGGAGATCAAATTTTAGTAATTAGGAGGTCAAATTTCATCTTTCTCTCTTTATCTCACTCATTTTCATCTCTCCTGAGTTTGCGAACGACCTTTATGTCTTTCCTTTCGACGATCCTTTCCTTTCTTTATCGATCTTCATCGATCCTTCCTTTCGATCTCCTCTTCCTTCCGGATCTCGAGAGATCCGGATTGTCCGTGATCTGATCGCACAAGATTTTGATCTTTTGGAAAACGATCATCGAAGATCGATCAAAGCGGATGATTTATCGATCCGATCTCTGGATCGCTCGATTCTGCCGCTGGAAACCGATTCGACGACTGATCCGGATTTCGACGCCGATCTCGACCTTCCCTGACCGGATCCTTTTTATCTTCACCGACTTTTGATCTTGCTGACGACGATTTCTTGTTCCCTGATAATTTTGCTTTGTTCATGATCGGCCTTGATCCGGAGCACTTTGATGACTTTGATGATGATCTGAGCCATTTGCGTCTATCTTGTCTCAAGTTATCTTATTTGTACATTGTTTCGACGACAGAAAAAGAACATATCGGCGTGAGAATGCGAGGGTCTCCCTGATCCTTTTTTTTTTTATAAACGTCTGTGTTGCCATTTGGCAAGACATTTCTGATGTCATGACGATTGGATTTTACATACAGGCAACTTTCGGCAGGACTTCTCCATGGTTTCGGTGAAAGAGGGTGATCCCTATCGGCAAGAGTTATACCGTCGGTATAGGGTCACAGTGAGATTGTTATGTCTCACCGACCGAAGGTTGAATGGGAACACATCGGCAAGAGTTGTGGCATCGATATAATGTCATAGCGAACCCTGTGGGTCTCACCGATGGAATACATATGGACCTTGTCGATATAGGCATTGAGTTGTCTCGGCGAACAGGAATGATCACATGGGATTTTGGTAAGACACAGGATGCTCTACGAGAAGTCACCTCGACTATGCATTGTCTTAGTGAAGGCGGATGAAGCATACATCTCGGCAAGAGAGTTTTTTTGTTTCAGCGACTCAGAAAGGATAAAGTCTTTTAGTGAAACATAATGAAATCTACATATCGTCTCCCTGATAACATTTTGTCACGGCGACCCACATGAGAATGAAGGTTACTTTACGGTGAGAAACATTTTCATCGAAGTGAGGTCATGGCAAGGTTGTTGTGTCTTGTTGACCACTGATAATGAAATACATTTTGGTAAGACTTATGAGTTTCGATGTAGAGTCTCAGCGACACCGGATGAAAGGATGACTTTCGGTAAACAAAGCATTATCTACGAAACGTCTCCCCGACAGCAGAATGTCATAGCGACAAACAGAGGGATGACTGACAGCGATAAAGTTACCTTCGGCATAACATTACATCGATGGAAAGGAGAGAATAGGGCAAAGATGAAATTCATTTTTGTTTCAACAATGAATGGTATGGCTGCTATGTGTGGTGCGCCTCACTGGCTGGAAGCTCGACAGTGGTTGAAGGAAATCATGGGAGCAACAATTCTAACTGGTATTTATTTGTATTTCATACTGCTAAATAGGTATCACATCCATCATTTGATTTTCATGGCAGTTATTGTCTTTGTTCAAATCAAGAATTTGAATTAAAAAAATGAAAGAGGAGATAAATGGGTTCTTGTGTTATCTCTGACAGTTTTGGTATGATAAGATTTCGGTTACCCTTACAATTGCTGTGATATTCTTTTATTTCTATCAGCGTGGTAAAGTGGGTTTTGAAGATAAAACAGTGCTTTGTTCCCACCTATCACTTGTTACCATCAAAGTATTTTTTTTACCTCAAATCTTCGTTGAAGGCTCTTAAAAGCAAAATATTTTTTTTGCATTGACGTTTTTTGAATTTCTATTAATGGGCAGCCACGAATCTTGAAAGATCTACCAGTTTCATTACTGACACATTACATTTGTTACAAATTGATGGATTCTGCATATGGGTATTCTGAAAATAGTTTCAAATGAGTATTTTGTTTTAATGAAGCATCTGGTTTTTGTGAAAGGCATTTGCAGTTTCAAAAAGGAACTTTGATTTATGATTGTTAGTTTATTGACAGCCTATTGCACAGGCGTTACTCTTGCAAACATTTATTTTTTTGGCATCCTTTTTTCCTAAAAATAGAAAGGACGTTTCAGCTCTCCTTTGACCTCGAATCTCTTTGAAGACTACACACTGGAAAAGATGTATAAAATGCAGTGTTGTGAATACTGAAAGTTCTTCTGGCTGGTAATTCTGAGACATAGTTATTTTGGCTGTATCAAGAGATATATTGAAAAACACTATAATACAAAATTTGAAAAACATGATGCAGAAAACAGTTTTAATTCTTTCCTATTTAATATTTTAAGGATTCAAAGAGTTGGATTCTTAGGGTATTAGGTAGATAAGAGTGTTGAGTTTCTTGAGCTTACTTGAAAACAGAGAGATCCTCTGATATTATTATTGTTCTGAAAATAATTTGAGGGGTTGGTGCTCCTTGAAATTGGTGTTTCAAAATGAGGGGTTGGTGCTCCTTGAGTTGGTGCTCAGAAATTAGCCTATAAGGCATTGTTAACAATGGCATTTGAAGATTAAGCCAGTAAGGTAGTTTAGGAGTGGCTTTTCTACCCCAGGAGGGTTTTCCACTCGGCAAATCCTTTGTCTTATGGTCTCTTTGTTTTGATGTCATAATGTTTCTTGATTGTGATAATTTTTATCAGTCTGAACATTGTTGAATGATAGTTCCTTCATATCTGCAAATATTTAGTTCAAATGTCTTGCACAAGTCATTGTTGAAGAGTCTAATTCAAAAGGAAGCTTAAAAGTTCTCATTTGATTCATTGCTCAAGAATAGTTATAATTTGCTAAAGGTGTTTGTTGTCTCAATACCTTTCTTGTCTTAAAAGTTGCATTCAAATCAATTGTTTAAAAAGTGAGTCAATAATGTTGATCATCATTTGCACAGTCTTATGAGTTGCACCTACACTGTCATCATGCTTTGATTGTTAATCAATGTCAGCCATAATTGTTTTGGCAAATGCAAGATATCTCACTTAAATCATATTTTCATAAGTTGTCTAATAGACAGAGTTAATGTTGTCATATCTTTGTGCTTTCAAAAGTGATTACTCTACTCTGTTGATTAAAAATCTTGGTCGAAGTTGAAAAAGTTTAGACACTGATTCAACCCCCCCTCTCAGTGTCTGTCCATAACTCCAACAATTGGTATCAGAGCGTAGGGTCCTCTGATAGGTCTAAACCACCTAGGATTGTTCTTGGTTTCTTGGAGTACCAGAGCTATAAATGCTATTTTTAATAACTTGCCAAATAAAGTCATTACAAAAGTCATTCATTACAGTAGTGCTAAGGAAGTTTGGGACAAGTTGAATGAAATGAATCAGAATAGTGAGTTACAAGAGGAGATATCTTTGGATACTAAAATAAGTTGTGAAACATCTGAGAGTGAAGAAGGTGTAAACCTTCATAGTTTTGAAAAGAAGTCCAAGGAGATTATTAATGAATATTTAAATGATCAAGAAACTTGTGTAAAAGTAGATCAATCTTTGGGTGAAGTTAACTCTGAACAGGAATATGATGAACCAGAAAGTGAGGTTGATTTGGAAGGTGAACTCCTATGTGCCTTAGATACTATTAAGTAGCTTAGAAAAGAAAACTAGTTTTTAACAAGACAACTTCAGCAAGAAGTGAGTTTGGAAGTCAAGTTAAAAGACAAGGATGAATTGTGTAATAAACTAGAAAATGAGATTGATTCTTTAAAGAAATGTTCAGATAATGATTCCTTGTTAAAAGAACTAACTCTTAAGGACGATATGATTATAAGTCAAAAAATTGAAATTGAAGAATATAAGAGGATCGTAGACATTGTGAGTTCTGATTTGGAGATTAAAAAGATTGTTTGTCTAAAACTTGAAGAAGAGGTAGTTACTTTAAGAAAAGAGCTTGAAAGTATCAAGGCTCAATCTGGTAAAATTTAGAAATTTGATCATAGCACTAATATATTGAATGAGATGTTGCACAGGCAAAAGCATTCTAAAGATCCTACAGGAGTGGGCTATGAGGTTGGACAAAGCTCTACAGACAAATCTAAACATGAAATAGTGTTTACTACTTCAGATGGAAATAATTTTATAGCCAAGCAAACACCAAGAATGAAGGTTCATCTTGGTTACACTAGTGTTGCATCAAAGGATAACATTGACACTGGAAGACAATCTAAAGGTATTCATAAAGAAAGGAAAAATGTCTTCAAATCTTCATATCCTTGGCATGATCATTCATTCAGGTATAATCATTCTTTCCAAGGATATTGTTATGTTTGTAATGACTATGGTCATAAGGCAATTGATTGCATAAGATGGTCAAATAAGAATCATTCTAATGTCCCTAGAAATGAGGATGTGGTGTGTTACAATTTTAACAATTTTGGTCACTTGAGAAGAGACTGTAGAGTAAATACAAGTGATAATTATGTAGGGAACAATGTTGGAAATGTTTGTAGGAAGTCTTCTATTTCTCAGAACAATCACAAAGTCATTTGTTTCAGATGTAATAACATTGGGCATAAAGTACAGCAATGCAAATTCAATAGAAAGACAAATACTTTAAGCAAACAAGTGAAAAAGTCTTCATTAGAGTGGAGAAGAAAGAGCAATCAAGATGACAAGAAGAGAAATAAAGATGCTTCTGAGAAAACTCCTTGTGCACTCCTTGCACAAGTGTTGCCTTCTGGGTCTTGAGAAAAAGCAAAGACTCAGGGGGAGTCTATTATGGTATCATATTTTACCCCTATGGAGTCTAGAATGAGGTATGATAACTTGCATTTGCTTTTGGTGGTATAAGATGTAAGGAATTGGCTTGTAAATGCCACTATTTCATTATGTTCATTCTGATTGAACTAATTACAGAGGTCTGCATATGTTTTTTGAAATTCAAGTTTGAAGTACATTGACAGCTCTTTGGTGAAGTTGATACTCAATTCTTAAGGTGTTGATGAATCTAATGTCTAGCCAGTGAAGTAGACAGTGTTTTTAAGGAAGAGAAATGGCTTATTTTGGCTCACACAATGTCTTTTTCATAACATGTATTGCTATGAACAATGAAGTAAAACATATAATGAATAATGTTTGCACAAAATTGGTGGACAGTCAGTCCATTCAATGATAGTTATTATTTTCTGAATCTGACAATGCTATAAATCTTTTTACTCTTCTATGGTGGACAGTGTGTTTGGTGATGAATTTGTATGGTCTGTGTTATTCGAGATATCACTTTTGATTATAACATAATAGTAGAAATGTCATGGTTTAAAAGTAATATTTTTTTGAGGAGTTATATGACAGTGTGTCATGACTACTTGTTCGAGTTTGTGACTCTGATATTGACAATCATTGATAGGAGCTGAAGCTTTATGGTTTAAATTCCTTAACCTTTTGTTATTACTGACAAAGGTAATCATCTGATTTGAAAGCTTTGAGCGATGTGGAGACTTATAGATGAGTTCCTCAATATATTAAAAATAAGAAGGCCTTTGTTTTGAAGTGATGTCGATGTATTTATCTTTGGAGAACAGTGATTGAAAAACATTTTTGATGTTATGAGTTATTTCTGTGATGAGATTATTCAGTGTTGTGTTAGGGCTGAGATTAATTATCTTTGGTATTTTTCATCGTTCTTGGTGTGGTAATAGAAGTTCTCATATGAACTGAGGATGGGTGTACAAGAACAAATTGACGATGAATTATGCAGTATACATGCTTTCAAGTTATATTTTGAAAAGAGTAAAATGATGTGTGCCATTTGAAGAAGAATAACCATTATCATTGGTCTTTGTTGTGCATTGTCATGGACAGTGATTGAGGTTACTTGTGCTAAGAAGAGGTTGGTTGTTTGTGCTCAAATTCTGGTTTTACTAGATTGAAGTTAATCAAATTGAATGTGGAGTAGGTGATCTTGAATGTGCCTTGAACGATCATGACAAAGAAGGTGGTATGTTCAAGTAACAGGTCTTCAATATTTAGGTATCAATTTGGTTTGTTACATTATAATATTTTGGTACCTTTTCTTTGGCGTTGATGATATGGACCGAGATTCTTGAAAAGGACATATTGTTATTTTTGCTATGATATCAACATGTTACAATCTTACTGCTCTCCTACAAATATGTCTGCTACACTATTGCTCTATTTGCAGTCGGTTCTTATGGTATTTGGTTGGCTTCACAGTTGTGTTATATGGAAATGCACATTTTTTTTCTCTTCTACCCTTTGTCATTGAGGCAAAAAGGGGAGAGTCATATGTGTTTTTCCATCAAGGACACAGGGGGAGTTTGTTGGTTCTCAGTTGAGTTCATATGGTTTGTCCTTGATGACAAAATTCCTTTCAGTTGGTTCTCTTTCATGATCAGTCTCAGTGTGGATCCTTATGGTTTATTATGGCACTTCTTTGATGACTTTGGCATTGGATTACATTCAAATAGTTTCAGATTGGTTTCTCATGCTCTATCTTGTCTCAGGTTATCTTATTTGTACATTGTTTCGGCGACAGAAAAAGAACATATTGGCGTGAGAATGTCAGGGTCTCCCCGATCCTTTTTTTCTGATAAATGTCTGTGTTTCCTTTCAGAAAGACGTTTTTGATGTCATGACGATTGGATTTTACATACAAGAAACTTTCGACAGGACTTCTCCATGCTTTCGGCGAGATAGGGTGATCCCTATCGGTAGGAGTTATACCGTCGGTATAGGGTCACAGAGAGATTGTTATGTCTCACCAACCGGAGGTTGAATGGGAACACATCGGCAAGAGTTGCGGCATCGATATAATGTCATAGTGAACCCTGTGGGTCTCACCAATGGAATACATATGGACCTTGTCGGCATAGGCATTGAGTTGTCTCAGTGAACAGGAATGATCACGTGGGCTTTCGGTAAGACATAGGATGCTCTACAAGAAGTCACCCCGACTATGCATTGTCTTAGCCGGCTACGATGTAGAAGGATACCGTTGACAATCTCAAAAATTGACGAGGTAACAAAGGCTTTATGGAAACTCAGCCAAGGGGACCCTTTTTCAGCAAATTGAGTGACGTCTGAATTTTAAAGAAGCCGGATTATTCTATAATGTTGTTTTTTGGGAAAGGGAAAAAGAAATAGATATAATGAAGCAAAATCTAATCTAAGGCGATGCGCTAAACTTTGCTTATGGGCATGATAAATCATAGATTTAGGGGGCCGAATGGTGTTGTCATGTTCCAAAATGTCAGAGACTTAAAACTATAGCATAAACAGTTCATTTATTGACATAAAATAGTATTGCATACATCCTTACTACTAAGAAGAGTCATTTAGACATGATTTAGATAAGCAAGCTTGTATTCAATATATAAAAGTCTTGTCAAATGAAATGCTTAAGACAATAAAAAGCATAGTTTATAGTTTAATCAATACATGAAAAATAGAAAGGCCGAACAGTTGGCACAGTCTGAAAGTTTCTTGCAAATAAAACATATAAGAGAGGCCTGGTGTCTCTTGCTAAAACCAGTATCATTTTTCTTAAATTCTTCCACCTTTCTCTCATTGCTGAAAGAGTATATATAGCCGGGGAGACAATTCCCACCGCTTTGGAGAGCTGTAATAGAAAAGATTTCCCAATCCCCATAATGATGCCAGAATCAAAAGATTCCTCAATGCCGTTATAATGGCAATGAGTTAGAACACAACATCTGGTCATCCAGTTGCAGGCGCACCCTCGTAATGATGGCAGTGGTCCCAGCCAAGCCCGAGGCTACAAGTGTCATCCACCGCTTTAGAATTCATGAAGAGCGGCACCCAATAGCATAGTTTCCCTCAGCCAGCCTATCGCCTGCTTCGATGATCAGTGTAAGGCACGTGGCAGCCCATCGCTGCCTGAATGAGAATTCCTCTTACTGCTGCCAAGGGATTGCGAAGAAGCAACACATGTTCAAGGGGCCGGTGGTCCTTTTTTGATATGGAG
>VDFB02379870.1:0-59976 GCA_007258455.2 Sequoia sempervirens | reverse complement strand
AAATGAACTTAGATGCCATAACAATAATCAACATTGATTCTACTCCAATATAATAATTCACATATTACAATATTCCCAAGAATATGTACAAAGTACATACATAGCTCAACTGAGGTTCAAAGCAATATATATAGATAGTTCAGGAACCTCCTTTCAAATCTTGGTCTTCTATCGCCTGTTGAGGAGGAGAAGTATCACTAAAACACTTTTCTGCCAACCACGAACTCATATGCAGTCCCCCCGCACATATATCAATCTAATAGATGGCCCTCCCCTTCGACAAAGATATTGGTGGAGTAACCTCGTAATCACAACCATTTTGAGCTTAGTGTTGTGTCCTACATGACTAGAACTTGTAAACCCTACAATATGAAACTAGCATGCATAAATGGATCATGATGAATTAAAAGTGGAGCCAAAGGTAATCACACTAATTTGGCCAAAGTGTTCTCACTCAGTACTTTGATTGATAGTCATCCTACTCACATACACTACTCAAGCTCAATTTGAATTTAGGAAACTATAATCTATGCATAGGTATTTCATCCAATGGGTAGTCTTTAACCATAGAAACACCCTATCCCCTTTTCCACAAACTCTATGGTATTTCTACCCAAAAAGCATAAGTACAAGCTACCCTCCCTTCAATGGACAATCAAATCCCAAGAGTAGCTCACTAGCTATCTAATATAATCAAATAACTTTAGCTATGAATAACCCTTAAGCTATCCTTGTTTAATCATTCCTAGTATCTCAATACTAATGACAAAGTAAATACAAGCACTTTCACAAAAAAGCATGAAACAACTTATTTTTTCCTGTCCAAAGCAAATGCTATGTTTTCCTAATGCAAGTAATCTCAAATAGTTCAAATAAAGCATTCAATTCTCAAACTTTTGTAAATAAAGACAAAATAAGAGAATACTAGATCCTCATGCTTGTAATACGCTTGACCAATTGACTGACTTGATGCACAACCTTCCAACAATAGCTTACTAGCTTCACTTAATCCTCTCAAAGCAATACTTCACTATGAATTCTCCCACAAGTTGATAATATGATCTCACAAATTACTCAAGGCTCTAAAAAAATACAACATAATAGAATTGTAGAATAATGATGCATCCCCAAATGAGAGAACTATCCTCTCATTTATATAGAAAAATGAGAAATTGTAGCCTACAAAAAAGGCATGCCAGTTGACACCTTTCTCCATGCAATTCGACTCACAACATATAGCTAAAAGGTGGCAGCAAACTAAGTGTAAATTCAACATAAAATGCTACAGATCGACCCTTCTATTTGACAACAGCAAAAGACTAATTCAAATGTGCACATGCTCAAATGATGATAGTCAAATTGCAACCAAGATATAATTCTATAGATTTAAGAGCTCCTATATGTTGGTGCCAAGTATTTAGCCAACTCCCTTATCTGTTGGCGTGGTTATTCTCATTGAAATAGTCCTTTGTTTACAAGCAACACCTATACCATGTCGACTTGGTCATAGTTTTACTGAGCAACAAAGTAGAGATGAGTTGCTCCACAATAATAGCGTATCGTTGGTGCTTTGAACATTTTATAACTTGTTGTGTATGCTTTTCCTATTATCATACATTTTACACTTTATATTGCAACTTATAAATATTCCATCGCTTTGTATAAAAGCATCCAAGTTTGGAGTAATTCACTGTTAATAATTTAAAAATGAATTTCCAATAGTATCAACTATGGTTTTCTTCCATATCAAACTTTATTGCTACACAATACTTTGCATATGGTTCGGCCTTTATCCAATGTCAACATATGTATTATTCAACCTTTAAATACTTTGAATATCTTATATACAAATCGATCTATGTTTCATATATATATATATATATTTATATATGTGTGTGTATGTGTGTGTATATATATATATATATATATCCCATGTCAATCAAGTACGTATGCATTCGATAGTCAAATGAATACGAACAAGTTAATGTTCACATAATAATAATAACCATATCGACTGTATATATATTCCTCTACGTATATGTATATGTGTGTATACATATACTAATATATCTGTATGGACATTTTCGTTTACCAAACATACGTATGTATCGATACATGTATACATATGGATATATGTATATATATCATATATATATATATATCATATATATATATATATATATCATATATATATATATATATATATCATATATATATATATCATATATATGTATATTCAATTGCATAATCAAGCACATTCACAATTACTATCATGTTGATAGGGAACATTCATGTGATGTATATATACATATTCACATACATATCATTTTGTCTATTCGATAACACCATGCTCATAAGCAACCCATTCATAAGTGTGCATAGGTACGTCTACCTATGTACTCTCATGTACGTGTTCCTTCATGCGAATGGTCTATCATTGACATGCATATGTATACATATACATACATTCCACGTGTGTTCACCTCATCAATACATGCATAGTAATATGAGGAAGAACTCATAAGCTCTAAACATATAAACATCATCCAAGAATGCACTCAACAATAATCAAGACCCTTACTAATGCAAACACCTCACACCAAGGATGACTTCCCCTCGCACCTGGAGGATTGAACATATACCTGCATCAAACTAACACATTCCCATAGTAGTCAGTTGTTCAACAAAATATGTACTACACAATATATCTCCATAGTTAGAATATCTAATTCAATAACCATCCATTTCACATATATGCATTTCTTCACATATCATTAAATGAAATAGCATTCATTCATAATTCATTGATTACAAAGTGAAAGCACAATCTATTCTCATTCAAAATTTTAATTACATTCACATATGCAATATTTACCCTAATATAGCAATAGTAAATAGGTAATTACACAATTGGGGTGTAACGACAAAATTAAAAAAAATCACGTTTAATCAACAAGCTTCACCACGTGTTGATAACCTTCGTCAAAACTCATTTTAGTTGGTAATCCTTGACCACAATGGTTCTTAGTTTTTCCCATGTCTAATTTCTCATCAAGTTAAAGTTGTCAATTCACACTTGTAGTCGTGAAATGTTTGTGTTTCGTCTCATCCATGTAGCTTAACCTAAATTGGACGAAACAATTAAAACTCAAAATCTATTCAAGCAAGAATAATATGTTTTATAAGGGAATTCTTGACTTCATCAAGGACATTGGGACAATTTTTTAGGGAAAAATACATTCCCGTTTGGGAGATTTTAATTTTTCAAATTCTCAGCAAGTAGTTTACGAAAAATAATTAAAATCAAAATTTTGAATGGCTGGAGTAAAAAAAAATTAGAGATTGCTTTCTAAAGTTATTTTATGCAATATGATAAATTTTGATATGAAAATATGCCACCAAGCAAAATATTATTTTTTTGTGTCCCATATTGGTCGATTGAAATCATGATTATTGTAAAGTTTAAATTAAAAAAGTTTCAAAGTTTTATTTTGGAGCTCTAAAAAGTTATAAACCTCTTCAATTCTAGAAATACATTATGTCAACATTTTTATGCCAAAGGTGTTCCCTCAATGGAGTTTGTCGAATCCATTTTTCCTATCGACAGTTACAAGCACATGAGAAAGGATGCAAGGCCACTTGATAGATCTTGGTTGTTTGTTGCTTTCTCTACTCATGGTGATGCATTTACTACTGATCGAAGCCTTAGTGATGCATTTACTACTGATGGGAGGCATCATAAAAAATCTTAAAAAAATTCCTTGGTGCATTTATGTCGATGGAAGTTGGTCTAATGGGAGTTGGTTTACAAAATATTTGCATCGCAATACAAGCTATGCTCATTTTACTTCCTCACAATAGTTGAGAGAAAGACAACATTTCGCAAGAATCTCTAGGTGAGTCATTTTCCTTGGTAAAAAATCAATACTGTGCCCTGGTTTAATGGATTTTTTGTTTCTAAAAGAATTGTGTTGTTATGCAGATTGGATTCGGTTCGTGTTAATTTTACAAAATACCTCCTTCGTTAGGGCTTCAGTGACAACAAGACACAAACTGTGCAAAATCTTCAAGTACTTTAGTTACCCTGGTTTCAATGACTTTTGGGGTTTCCTATCAAACTAAAGTGTAAGCGTCTCTTAATTTTATTCAAGTGTTCTACGAAATTTGAGGGTTTTAAGTGAAATTGTTTTCATTGTTGTTTACCATGGGAATTTTTCCATGTTTACAATGTTTGATTATACTTCCTCAAGTGGTGTATGAAATTTGAGGGATCTTTTTGGAAATTTTATGTTGAACTTCACAACCCTTGTCTATTAATTTAGTGCATAATCATATCAATATAAGCAGAGAATTGGGATTGACATTATATATATGTACTTAGACATACACAAAACCTAATCACACTCAATATTGCCATATTGGAATTGGAAAAAAGAGTTTATTGGAGAAATGTGTTGTAGAAACCATTCCCACTCCAAACTCATTATAGAGAAGGCACACCTACAAAACATCAACTACATAAAGTGGGGAAAATCTTTAGAGAGAAACCTATAACTATAAAATTCCCTGATTTTCCCTTGGCTGTAAATAATTTACAGAGCAGGGCTTCCTTGACAAATCTGGCCTTCTTGAAGATCTTCTGAGAAGCCATGTTTTCTGACTCCACCAAACCTTTGATGCGCTTCAAACCCTACATGTTAGTGAAGGTGGTGGAGAGACACAATTTGACGCCTTCATAGGTGAGCCCCTTCCCCCACCACTTGTGCACCACTAGGTATCCAATCTTCATCCCGTAGGAGGAGTTGTCGAGGCATCTATGGAGGGAAATGGCGCCCACAGCCTTGCCGTCGACGCAAATGGCCTTCCACCAGGGGCGCACCATGGCTTTATTTTTTATGTGATCTTTTGCCTCTTCCATTGATTTGTTAGCATTTCCTGTGTTTTTTATTTAACATTTAGATATCTTTTAGCCAAATTTGAGGAGTTGTCAATTAAATTAATGTTAATTTTAATAATTAACGTTTTGAATAGATGTAATTTAAACCTTTTTCCATTGAATGTGTTGTTAGAGGTATTTGTCATAAATTATAAGAAAAGTAGCATTTTTGAGCAAGCTTCACATATTTTATTTTTTTATCATGAATGACTTTTATGCTTATTCATATTACTATTGCAGATATTTTTCACTATATTTTATATATATATAATTATTTTGGCTCAGAGAATTTTTGAACTATTTTGAAGCTTTGGGCAATCAAATTTTGGTTATTAATCTCCCTTAACTTGTTATTAATCCTTAACAATGAGCCTAACCTTGGGAAATTTTGCCCCGAGTGGTGATGAATTTATTTTTGAGGTGTATAATGGGAAGAAACCCATCAATTGAATATGCCAATTTCTCTTGGATGTTTGAAGAAACACAACGAAGTTGTTGTAATGCATATTCTAGACATCTCTTCCTCTAGAGGCCAAGTTTGAGTGCTTTGTCACTTCTACCAAAGTTGTCTTTGAATAGCACCAAACCTTATAATTTCATTTGAGCTGACACCCAATTGGGTAGAGCAAAGCTTGTTGTAGGGTATAGTGTGGCATTTGTTCAATATTTCTTTATTTTTTCCTTAAGCTTTATTTTATTCTAAAATAATTATCTTATTATGTGTACACAGATTGGAATCCATCCATCTTGGGCTTTGTAATATTGTTCCTACAAACTCTGCACATTTGTGTTCACCGTGTGATTTGAGATGTTAAACATGAAAGTTACTATTTAAGTAAAAAACCAGAACAAAATTCATGATGACATAATTCTTGTAGGGATGTTGTGCTTGATTTGCTTTCCCTACGCATCTTTAAAAATTTGGGTTACATTTTTGCACAACTACTTTACATTGCTTGCTTATTGTATCCAAAAACAATGTCTTTTAAAATTTAAGAGTGAACAAATACAAGACTACATCTATTCCTAGTATTTTGATATCTGAGGGTCATTTACAACTACTTAGGTTTAGAATTTTTCCAGATTTATGAGTGTAAAACTTGTTATTTTTTAGAAAAAAATTGATTGCAAGCATTTATGTGAGGTGATTGGTTTGCCAAGACTGCCCTAAGCTAAATAGGTACGTATTGATTCCTTAGCGACCTTAGTTATCTGCCTTGTTGACATTTCTCTATGAGCATACCAATGGTAAAAGTATCCTGCAATCAACATTACTGAAACATCAAACTTCTAAATATTTATAATTAAGTCTAATGATACCAAACTTAAATGAATAGCCTGCATCTTGACAATTGTATGAGTTATGTAAGTGCATCTTTAGTTTTAGGTTTCATGCCCTATTAACATATTCATTATGGTAATGCCCTTTTTTCATTTCATTCAAATTGTCTTTGCACATTCAAGACAAAATTGTATTTTCAAGTTGATTTACTCTGCATTTTTCTTTATCAAAATATTTTAATACTCTTTTTGTTGATGAACGAAATCTGTACCATACTTTCCTCCCAAAAAATCTTATACTAGAACCTTTGTATGTGTTTAAAGGTTGAATCCCTTGGCCAGAATGGGCAGCCTCTCTCATTTTTACTACTCCAATTTCTTGAGTTATTCCTTGCAAGAAATTATCACGATCTAAAATAGAAGGTGAATCTGCCATAGGATTTATTATAGATAATGGTAATGCCAAAATATAATTGTCACTACCAAAAGGGTGAATTTTCCATAGGATTTATTGTTTATAATTGTAATTCCTAGACAACTATAAAGAAAATGCCCTCTCCACAATCAAACTAATTCTTAGAAGGGATTGACATTTTGGACTTTGATTTAGAAGGATTGTAGTACACCACCCAAAACAGTCCACAAAAAATAGAATTGAATAGAATGATCCTGTTAGATTCCATCTTAAATTGCATACTTTGGAAAAACTCCTATTTCTATTTTGATACTATTAAGACTCAAATTTGGTAAAGAGGAATATTGTTACTCTATGTTTGCATAAAATGCTTCTTGATCCAAAGCTCCAACGTTGTCGCTAACAAATAGAAGACAAGTTACAATTCACACTTATGTGGGGTTTAGGATTTGGGGAAAATTACAATTTGCATTAGTCTAGGAATTGGAAACTATTTGCACCTCAAGATAAATCACAAACTTTGATACAAATGGTGGTTGTCCTATTTCATGTTTTTGAAAGTTTTAGCATAAGCATTGAAGGAGAAGCTGAAAGTATCTATAGTTATCATCAAATTATTTATCTAAACCTTCACCTTCAAACTCATTTTTCAATGTCATACAAAATCTTCAAAAAAGATGTTTATGTACAACCAAAATAACCATGCCAATAGTTCTCCAAACCAATCCTAGGAAAATATTGATCCCAACCCCCCTTATTGTTTTGACATACATTGTCTAACAACGAAGATCAATTTTTAAATTTCTAACTATTCGCGTGCCTTTCTTAGTTGCAAAAATTGCATGTATTAAATAAAAAATGACCTATATCATATCACCTTCATATGTTAAACTTATTACATTCTTCATTACATAGCTTACACATTATACAATAAATATTTCCTCACAAAGCTTATGCATTATTTTTCCATTGCAAAGTTATCTTGATTGGGAGAGGCCTTTTACAAAGCTATCTCCTGCAAATTGCTCTACATGCTTGTACGTGTTGTTTCTACTTGTTTTGCATTGCTGAAAATTAATATTACATTGCTTTGATCCCCAACAACCCCTATCATAGAAAACCAAGCATAAATTTTGCAAGCAAAGCGTTCTTTTCGTAACTGACTGCAATGATTAAGGTACCATGCAAAGAAGGATTCTATTAATAGAGGGAGACGAGAAAACCGTCATGACCTCCAAGCAGGAGCTTCCACATCCACACCCTCTCCTTCTAGTAACCCCTCCCCATTACAAGCACCCACAACTCATATGTAGTCTATATTACAACCCAACTCCCCCTCCCAAACCCAAAATCCTCCACTATTTCCTACAAACTATTACGTCATTAGGAATTCCTTCCATTCAAAGTTGGACAACCTATCAAACATTTCAACATGCCAAGTATGCATGGAATGATATCCATGAATGAAAACTAGGCAATTCAATTGTAGTACTGCATGTTCAAGGTGCATTTTAGAAAAAAATGGCAATTGCTTCTCAAGGTGGAACAACATGGACCCCGGTGAGCAGCCTACTTGTTTGCAAAACCTAACTCAGATTGAGGAGATGCTTATGGCAAGAGTCAACCTTTTCCTCCAAGTTACTTATGCAAGAGGGGGCTAGTTAAAATACAGTGGCCACACTATTTGTTTTCCTCAAGATATTACTGTAATTGCATCTTATTTACCATGGTGTATACATGACCTAGATATACTCATAGTTAACAAAAAAAATGTTGCTTCCCAACAATATAGCTTCTATGTTTGCAGATCACATGTTCATGAGGCTTTATAGTATAAGATCTTTAATGACCCTTACTACAAAGATGTAGAATTAGATGAAGCATCTCTCTTATGCTTTCCTATTGCCTCCATTGACATCTCTTACCTTCTACATGCAACAACCTCAAATTCAGATCCCTTAGATGTATGTTTAATGGAAACAAATAATCTAGATGAAGAACAATTGTGAGATAATTTACAAGCAACAACATCGTTTGTGGCAAACCTGCCCCCTACCCATACAAAAGTGCAAGAAATACGAACCTTGTTGCAATTAGGGGAAGGATGCCCCACTCCATCTATTGATTGGCCGCAAGTTTCTTTAACACCCATCAATGAATACTGCACTGAAGTATTATTTGTTTATGACATTCCCCACATTGTTTTTGAAGGGCACAACTGCATTCAACCAAAAAAATATGAATGAGTTCAAGCTACATGAATATGCTCTCCATCTTTAAAGATACCACGATAATAGGTTCAGCCAACACCCACAGTTAGATACTTCATACTTAATATTCTCATGCACCATCAAAGCTAGGCCACAACTTCTATTTTTGTTCAAAAACACTTGGAATGTAGCATGCCAACAACAATACGTTCCCTGTGCCAAAGATTAAAGGACCTTCCCAATGACAAACTTGCAAACCATATTATGCGGTTTGGCTCAATTATACATGGCACATGAACCTTTTGGACTCACCGTAGGGGGGAGTATTTGACATGGCTATTTATGTTGGTTGCCCGACTCTATTCTTTACCCTTAGTGCAACAAATACTAAATGGCTAGACATACACAAAGTCATGCCGTCTACTGCATCAACAAATGCTACGGCTGCAGCTCGGTGGAGGATCCAAAATATAGTGCAAAAACCACACCTTTCTGCACTTTACATGCATCATAGATTTACTACTTTTCATGAAGAGGTTTTGGAAAATCTCCTCTGCACAACTGACTACTGGTACAGGTAAACATATTTCACAATGTTTTGTTTTAATCTTTTCCATACATTGATTGCTTACCAAGATCTCCACTCTCCATGTATGAATGGAAACACCGAGGTTCCACACATGTCCATGGCTTCTTTTGGCTCAAAGGAGCAACTGATATTTCCACACTTCAATGGAATAATCTTGCATCAATCTAAAATGCAATCAACTACATTGACAAATATGTCTCTGCATGGAACCCGCACCCCCATCCAATCTCAAACGAAAGGGTTCCACGATCTACCCGTGACAACCCATGCTTAATGGACACAAGAATGATTATGTTGTCCAATCCTTCACATGAATACAATGAACTACTCAACTAAGTTCAACGACATACATGTTGTACCTTGAACACATGCTTGCAAAAAAAAGAAGCCACCTTTGAATGCCGCTACAAAGCCCCTTGGCCCATCCAAGGCACTTCAAGCCTTTCAAATGAGAGTGACCAACCAAAGCATACCCCTGCTTGTAATGATGAAAAAGTGAATCTTCACAACCCCACTATCCTCTCTATTTGGAAAGCAAATGTAGATTGCCAACCTGTTCTCTCAATAGATGTAGTGCTCAAATATATAGCAAAATATGCAGCAAAAGCATAAAGAAAATTTGAAACATATCATGTAATTCTTTCTCGTATTTCGACCAACTTTGATCCTGACAAGCCAACACCAATAACTTTTATAAAAATGCTTGTTGACAACCTTTTCAATCGTGATATTAGTGCCCAAGAAAGTTGCCACCTTTTATTAAAACTACCCCTCTTCCTGTCTAGTAGGATGTTCGTTTCTTTAAATGTAAACCAAAAACACTATCAACGCATTTTGCTCTCATCCACATCCACATCAACAACACAAACTACATTGATGCATACATGACCCATCCTCTTTGTTTGGAGACAGTGGCACTGATTGATGTCTCGTAGCAATGGAGCTTCAGAGCAACTTGTAAAACAGACCAATGGAAAGAGTGTGCCACAAAAGCTATTGTTCGAGTATCCCCACGCTTCACAAGCATTCCTGCAAGGGACAACCCAAGATTTCATGAGTTTTGTTGGAGTGAATTGCTTCTCTACAAACCATTTCATAACATTGCATATGATTGTGGGTCATCCACCACTGAAATTGTTGCTAACTGGGAGAGGTTGGCATGCACTTACCATCCATGGCATGTGCGACACACTGCATCAGAAATAGCCACCGATCTAGACCCTAGCACTCCTTCGAGCAATAAGGAACAACCTAAAAAATGCAACCAATCCGAATGGCAAGTTTTTTCAAGTGTACACCCAGGCCATCCAATCCACCTTGATGAAATTGACATGTTGGGTAACTGTGAAATGGACCTTAACCATGATTGGGAGACTCTATCCATAAATCCATTATATCACACTTTGGCTACCAACTTCATAGACACAAACCACACAACATTTCAAGTCCCTCTTCTACCCAATGTAAATAGCCTGCATGCCCTCTCATCATAACAAAAAAAAACACTAGATTTAGTGTTGTCACACCTATCCTACAACACATACCAACCACCACTAAAAATAATTGTTCAAGGAACTACAAGAACCAAAAAGTCACACCTAATAAAATATATCAGGTCAACACTCAATGGTTTAGCTCCAAGTGGTCAAACATTGCTCCTACTTCTTACACCTATAGGTGTTGTAGCTTTCAACATTGGAGAATCAACAATACATTTTGCACTTCACATACCCATCAAAGAGATGGCTCCCTTGCAAGGCCAAACACTAGCAAGCTTCCAAGAGAAAATTTCTTTCATTCACTACATTTTGATAGATGGAATGAGCTTCATCGGTCCAAAGCTACTTGAACGCATTGACATTCGTTTGTGTGAAGCTTTCCCTACACATATCCACACCCCATTTGGTGGTTGTTCATTCCTGCTCTTTGGAGACTTGGGCCAACTACCGCCAGTCAAAGACATTCCTATGTACTCTTCTTCTTCCTATGGTGGGACATTATGGTGGAGCTTCCAAAATTTTTTTACACAACAAACTATTTCGTCAAAGCGGAGAGGATCCCTCTCAAATTCTATTTCATGACCTAATGTGCAATTTAAGGAAGGTTGAATCTATAATTGCAAATTGGCAACTGCTAATGTCATGGTTGACCTCAACACTATCTTCCACAGAACAAGGTGCTTTCTTATCATCCATACATCTTTTTGGAACCAATGAAATGGTCTCACTCCATAATAAGCGGATGTTTTTGTCTTTAGTGCAACCCGTTGCCTTATCCATTGTAGAGCAATCAGGGAGCTCATTACACTTATATCCAGATGATGAACAAATCGAATCTAAAATCTTGCTATGTGTCAACCAAAAATTTATGTTATGTTGTAATCTTTGGACTGATACAAGACTTGTCAATGGTGCTCTTGGACAAGTCAAACAAATTGCCTACAAGGAGGGCGAAAAACCACACCAACTCCCCTTGTTTGTTGTTCGCTTCAAGCATTACATAGGGCCTACTTGGGATCCAAGCAATCCAACACATGTCCCTAATACCTCGTTGAGTCGTGGTGGTCAGTGCCAAATTCCACTTAAAATGGCATGGGCCTTAACCATCCACAAATCACAAGGCCTTACACTTGAAAGGGCCACCGTTGACATTGGCAACATTGACCAGAAGGGGTTGACATTCATAGCTATTTCCAAAGTCACTTACCTTGGAGAACTTCGTATCCACCCTTCATTCACATTCCAAAGATACACACGCATGCAACATAGCCCTTATGTTGCACACAAGATTAAAGAGGAGGCTCGACTTTCAGTACTTTCGTCTTTAGTCACTTGACATTCTCAAATACTTTGGAATAGTTCCTCACTTTCACCATTCACTTTGCAGGCATGTCTCTTTCTATGCATAACTTTGGACATTGACTATTTCATCAATGCCCCCACTACAAAAGGTTTGCTACAAAACTTGTTGCTTTGTTTTTTAAAGTTTCAAATATATGGGAGGAGTTTATTTTGACTTGCATATTTCATCATGGCTATCTTGTTCCATATTCCTAGAAAAATAGGGGTTTGAACACACAGCTCAAACAAAAGACAACCAGTCTACTAGCATTATATGTCTGGAAACTACACAAAAAAAAGTTTCTCCATCTTATACTGAAGCTACTATTTATACTGGACCTCTCCACTGCAAATTTGGTTCACAACGGTAAAACCTTCTCCCTTCTCTTTAATTATTTTTGTTCTCCATTCCTCTCTAATTTACAGATAACTGCATCTTCCATTCAATTTTAAAATACCAATGTTCATTTTCTTCTTTGAATAATAAATTCCTTGAATTCACTTTTTATACTCCATTACAATTACGAATGATGACTTTACCCGTTACAAATATCATTGTACTAATGCCAAAATATTAATCTTGTTTATTTTCTAACTGTATGATATTTTGCCATGTTTCCAAGATTAACTATAAATTATAATGCCTTTATTTTTGGATCCATCATCATTTTCAAGACATACATAAAGTGGGTTACTGTAAAATTTAATTATTTCAAAAATGTCATTTAGGCTTTTATTGACAAGATTCTAGAGAGTGTTCCTATATGTTTAATAATCTGATTTCTTTCTCAAATTAATCATAATGCCCGTCTCTGGTCTCTGGCAGGGATCCAAATTTGGATGGAATGGGAGGACAACATGCATATCATCCCCATTTCTATAGCGAGAGGAAGGACACTTTTTCCCTGTTGTAGACATGATATGAAACATGGACAACTTGGTACATTTTGTTTATGTAACTTCATTTGTAAATGTTGATTTACATGAAACTCCATAACTAGCTGAACAAAAAATATCTTTAATAAACTTTATATTAGAAGATAATTGTGTAGCACGTGTTGCTTGAAATTGGCTCTTTTATGAAACTCTTTATTATGCTTTCGTTTCATTCCAGAAAAAATGGCTATGCGCTATCACATTCTCACCTCACCTACAAATTTTTAGGAGTCTCCTTTGAAAACAACCCTAAATTTTTTTCCAACAAACTTTGCCCATTTTTCTCATCGGCCTCCTTCACAACACAACACAATTTGTGAAGAATCTTCAGGTAACTCACTTGCCATGATTCCATCGAAATTTATTATGGGAATCTATACATGTCCAGATCACTTTTGTTGTGTTTCATTTCAATATTACAGTTCTCTTCTTATCTGCTAAATGAAGCCATTGGTTTCGTGGTTTTATCTGTGGTTGTTTCAATATATAGCACTATTATAAATATTGTATGTTCATTTGACAGTTTAAACTTTTGGTTCTTTCTCTTTTCCTTGTTCTTAAGGCTATTTTTATAACACTTTTCCTGACAACATAATTTACTATTTGCAGTTGCAGCTAAAGTTGTAAATGCAATGGTTGCCAGAGCTATTTCATCATAGTGAACAGTAGAGATTGGAACATCTTCATATGTTAAACTTAATACATTCTTCTTTAGAGAGCTTATGCATTATACAATAAATATTTCCTCTTAGTTTTCAGCCACTGTACTGGTGCTTGTACTTTTAAGACCAAATGTCAAAATGCAAGGGATTGACGTGACAAAAAGCAAATATTATTTTCTATTGAATGTATGGTAGGTGCTACTGAAGCTGTAAATGCAATGGTTGCTAGAGCTATTTTCAAAGAATAAACAATAGACATTGGATCATCTTCATATGTTAATACTTTCTTCTTTACAAAGCTTATGCATTCTACTCTAAATATTCCTCACAATTTTGTGCCATTATACTTGTTCTTCTACTTTCCAAAAATACACTATGCTAAATTTATAAACTGACTTGTAATTTCATATAATATTTTGTTCATAAAATTGAAATAACAATAACACATAAATGCATAACTTCACTTATCTAAAAAAATTGACACTTCACATTTTCCAATTTCTATCTTTCAAATAGAATACCAAAAAATAAAAAAATGATCTCCATCAAATCTTCAGCACACCCATTGCACACAAAGTACAAATGCTAGTTTAGTTATAAAACCCCTTATAACTCTCGAGAAATTAAAAAAGTGGTTTGTGAGACCCCCTTAAAACCCAACACATATTTTGGGAGAAAAGTGGAAAATTTTATTCATCAAATTTTTTTATGAGTAAAATCTCTTTTGACGCCGGAAGTGCTTGTGAGAACCGCCTAAAACCCTGACACTCAGTTTATAATGAAAAATGTCACATTAAATTTGAAGGTATCCATCAAGCATTTTTCTCAGTTGTGAGCACCTTGGTGGACACGTATGCAAGTGTGGAAGCATTGAACCAGGTGCGAAGATGTTTTAGCTGGATTGAAAACACTTGAGGAACTTCCAAACAAATGAAATCTACAGGTATAAAATTGATTTCCCATACTTTACCCGCATCCTCTCAGCCCAAGCCAATTGGGAGCTTTGGAACAGGGCATAGTTATCTGCCAAATCATAATCAAAAGAAGATTCATTTTTAAATGTTGTAACTGTAATGCCCTAGAAATCTTAGGGTTTCACGTCTGGGTCTCATAAAGTGTTGGAAATGTGCAATGCATTAGAAACCTTATAGGTGGTCATGCTGTCGGAACAAGCAAACTTCAAGTGCTTGGAAAGGATTCTCCTGTTTGGATTTTCGTGACCTATGGCCTTTTGTTTGAATTTCAATGGCTTTGTGTATTGTGCTCTGTTTGGAGATCTAGTATATGATGTCGTTGATTAATGTGACAAGTCTTTTAAAATATGCAACAATTGAAATCAATGTGCTATCTATCTGGGTGAATTTGAATACATGGAGAGCCATGATCTTCATTGGTTTCAATGCTGCCATTAATTTGTCCTAATACATACCAATGTGAAAGGTAGAAACAGGTTGAGATTTGGGCATCGGATCGAATCTCACAGTCCTTGTAGCCTATAACAGGTTAAGAAGATCCATTAATACATGACAAAGAATATACTTTATTCAGATGATGCAGTTGCGAACACCCTGTAGACCCTAAATCTGCATTTTGCTAAAAAATAAACAAGCATGAGTATTGTTAAATCAAGCAAAATCAAATATAGAATCCATATGAAATATAGAATCATGCTTCATAATGCAATCCAAACAACAAAATATCAACTAAACTAAGTGAAAGCATAAAGAAGCAAGAATCCAACTCTATCTCATATTGGATTGGTGTCACATGTGCTAGTGACCCTTTCCCAATCCTTGATTGATAAGCTTAAGATGAAATTGCTATGAAGATGGTGGAGTGATGATGAACAAGATCAAATCTCAAATGAAGACAGTAACCTTGCATAAAATTGTGGAGGATTTGCTTGAGGATGAAGCCTGTATTTAAAGATTTTCAAACACTGAGTGTTGAAGAGGGACCAATGTGGGACTAAAGATTCTGCCACTAATAGGAGGACACTTGTCAAGTGATGATAGGTCAAAGGTTGTGCAAGATTTGGGAAGAGTTCCCAAGAGGGGGAAATTTTGAATTCAAATTTGCAATAAATTTTGAGAGGGGGACAAGAAAAAAGAGCAATAAATGCCATGTTTGACTTGTCATGTTGAGGGAAAATGAGGTTTTAATAAATCAATAAAATTGATTTATTGTGCAAGTGGCTAGATCTAGATAATGCAAGTGGGATGGGATTAGCATTAGATTAGGATTAGATGATGGTTATGCTGATTAATGCTGATTAGATGATTTGACTTTTAAGACTTTGATATTTGATTTATTTGAATTAGAAAATGATGGAATATAATTTAAGATTTGATTTAAATGGATTTTTGATTTATTATTAAAAGATTGATGATAATGCTCATTTGATTTTAAATAAATAACCTTAGGTAATGAGATTATTTAAATGAATGGATGAAGGTGATGAATGGATCTAATGCAACATCTAGTTTGACCGAATCCGATCGAATGCATAATGTAAATTTTGCATGTCTACATTTTGCCCCTCTTTGAAGCAATGTACTTGTTGCGTTGGTTCAAAGAATAAACTTGCCGCTATCAAAATTAAAAAAAATCTGATTTTTCGGATGCCCCAGCAGAAAGAAGTACACTGGTACATTGCCCCCTCGAGAGATCAAGCAGAAAGATTCGATTTGAGGGTCGATCTCGCGATAAAGAGGTTCAAAATGAGTGGTTATGGATGACGATGCAAATGCGATGATTTTAAGATGCTTAGAATAACAAATCTATATTATCCTAAACAACTTAAATGATGATATGATATGAGATGGATGAGCTGGATGATGTGATATGCTATGATTATGCAATGCATGTGAAATGATTGATGTTTCCTATGATGTATGATATGGATGATATGTGGTATGCTGACAGTTTCATGGATGCAAGATGGATGCATGATGGATGCAGGATGGATGAATGCATGATGGACTATTTATGATGCAATGTTAGTGTGGAAATGAGATGATGACAAGAGGATCCAACAAGTCCATGGTTGTTCGAGACTTTATTAGAGATGATGATGAAAAATGATGATGAGAAAAGATGATGAGAAATGATGATGATAGATGGATGATTTGCTTATCAAGGATTGGGATTTTCAAAGGGTCACTTTATGTTTGATAACACGCCTAAGCACGATGCATCAAGGTATGAAGGACCAGGATGGTGTTGTACTTAGTGTGATGGACTTTGACTCAACAAGCAGATAGGAGTATTCTTGTTCACACTTGACATACAGAAACCTTGCTAGGGCGTACCTAACAAAGCAAGTATTTGCCAAGTTATATTACAAGAGCGTCCAACAAGCACAGCAGACAAAAGATAATGATCGTTGCCCCATTCCTATCTCTCTAAATCCTTCGTTCGGATATCATCAAGAGGTTCTTGGAATGAGCGCAATAAGATAAATCAAAAGAAAAGATCAAGTATACAAACAAGCCAATGTTCTTCATACCTTCAGCCAAAGGGATGTGTTTTGATAGGATACGAATCCAAGGTGATATCCAAAATGATGCCCATTGTCAGAACGATATATCCTAGGACATGCATTGTGGAGGATGATAATGGTTGATAAGTTGATTGATAGGCTGTTGATATAAGGTTGATTGACATGTTTGCGACTGATCAAGAGTTTGATTTTGTGTTCAATGGTTCGTTGTTTCGATTTTGATTTTACGATTGAAGTTTGATTTTGTTGCCCCAAGATTGTTTCGCTTAAGCGCTGCCAGCCGATGAAGGTGATGATCGCTTTATTATGGATGATTGATTATTTCTGCGTATTAAACGATCTGCGGATTTTTCAAATATTTTGATGTTTTGACATTTTGAAATGTTTTGAGGCTCATGCTGATTTTGATGTTTCCATGTTTCGGGGTTTTCTCGAGATTCTACAAATGTTTTTGATTTGATTTTTTGATTTTGTAAGCTCTTCTAATGTTTTGGATTTTGATGTCCCTGGCCTATCAAGATTAGCCTTGCCTCCACGCTTAGCTTCCTCCTCAGAGATCTATCGAAGTTCGATTCCAATGCTTTTGATGTTTTCTCGCTTTTGAGTGTTTTTGATTTTGATATGTTTTGATTTTGGATTTTCGGCATTTATTTGACGTCGATTTGATATGGATGCGTAACATTATCGCTAAGTTTTGTTTTGGGATTTTGTTTGAAACCGCTAAGGTGGATTGATCGATCAATTTGATTGATGATAATGATAACATTGTCGAGGATAAACGACAATGCAAGGATAGTGTTAAGCAACACAAGGATTTGAAAAGGATTGATGATGATAACATTGTTGAGGATACACAACAATGCAAGGGCTGGATTGATCAGGATTGATAATGATAACATTGTCGAGGATACACGACAATGCAAGGATAGTGTTAAACAACACAAGGATATCCCGAGATGATGATTTTTTTTTGATTGGATTTGATTGATCATGTTTGATGAAGATTGGTTTCGAACAAAAGATGTTTGGATGATTTGATGTTGATGTTGAAGGATGCATTAGATGCAACTGATATCGATTGTTTGGATTGATGTTTGATGAAAGACGAAGACTGATAAGGAATGTCTTTTCGTCAAAATATGCCATGGGCTAGTGATTTGGATTTTTGCTCACAAGTGGTTTGACCAATTTTATTTCATGTTTTCCAATGTTCAGATCGCCACATAAGTTGGAGGACATAGACCAAGATTTACTCCTGAAGCAAGATGTATATATCTGCCCCTAATGTCTAGCAATGTATGGAGTGTCATGGGTGGATGTTAGGATAAGTGTATGGATGGATGGATATGCAAAGGATGCCAAGGATTATCTTGCAATAAGATAAGGTGTTTGCATCAAGAAAGCTCCTTTGGATAATGCTTCATTGCTCAGATAATGCTGCATAGGATAGGATCAATGAAAATGACCCATGTCAAGATGTTTTACCATAAGCAAGCATAAAGCGTGCCCCAAAATTGTATCAAGATCAAGATAACTAAGATGATGGATGCAGATATATGCGAATGGATTGGATAAATGGTTTATGGATGAATGGATTTATTATGGATAAGATGGATGGAATGATCGATTTATTATGGATGGGATGAGATGCTTTCATCTGAACTGGCGCACGTAGATGCTTAATTCTACACATGACGCCTGTTTTCCAGGTTTTCATCATGGTCTTGCCCAAAGTGCCACCCATGCGGTTTTCACTAGAGGACGATTTTTTATCTTTACTATTTTCAATCCTTTTTCTGATTTTTTTGGATTTTCATATTTTTTGATATTTTTTGTATTTTTCTGAAAGATTCATGGTAAACCACCTGGTGGTGTTGATGTAGATGCCCCCCGCCATACCGTACACGTATTATCCCCACCGGGCGAGCCGCTTGCCAAGATACATGCACTTGAATACAACTTTTGAGATTCTTGATCTGCTTTGTTGATACCAGAGTTAACTTTGTATTTATGCGCACATCGCAATAGAGTGCCTTATGAATCCTTATGATGAAGGGTCGCTGCCAATACATGGTCAATGTGAGAATTGGATATCATGTGTGGAGGCATGGATGGAGTGTGTTTAGGGATAAAAGATGGATTGGTTGATAGTTTGGAACCTTTGACTCTCCAAACTTGGGAAGATGAGCAATGATGGGTGGATACGAAAGTGTGCGTGGAATTAGGACCAACTGCTTGATACACTTTGTGTGTTGCTTGAAAAGCCCCGCTTTTGGATTTTATGGACATCTTTGATGGATACTTTTCCCTTTTTTATTTTTCTCCATAGTTTCTTTGACTAATGTAGTTTAATAGGGATAATATTTCTTTGTATTCTTTGGTATCCATATGTATTTGATTTGTCCTCCATGCTTCTTAGCTTTTTTTACTTTGATAATTTTCTTTGTGCTTTGATTCAAATATTTTTGACGCTATCCCAATTCATGGATGGGGTGATGGGTGGATGACGATTCATGACGTGAGTGGTTGTAGTATTAGCATTGGTTTCATCATAAAGATTCTTCGTGCTCTCTATGTTGACGTTTTCTTGAGATGAAGTTGCTCCCAGAATTGTAGAAGTAGTACCTTCATGCTTTGATTTCGGCTGTTGTCTAAGAGCTCTTGTGCATAAATACGTTCATTAGCAAAATGTGATCGGCCGTGAGGGTGATGCTTCGAATTTGTTACCTTGTACACCTTAGATGTTCTATTTTGACTTGTTTCTAAATCTTGATAATGATGGATATCTTTATTCATGATGTCCCTAACTGGAAGTTTGGGACATATTTGATCCTCGGATGTTGATAACTCCATTTGATTTGTAGGAGCTTAAGAATCATTTTTGTGTAACAAAATCTTGTTTTAGATGAAGATCATCTGCGTGCCCATCTGTAGAAAGCATCTCATGGGTAGATGGAGGAGTATGTGCTACATGGATATGATCATCTTGCATGGATAAGAGAGTGTTCATTAGATTATTGTAGTATCTTGAAGATACAAATTCTTGATCTTGATTAATTTTGGAGTTGCTTTCAACATGCTTTAGATCAAGTTCCTGACATGGATCAGTTCCAAAGGATGAATTACTTATAAATGGTTATTGGATGTCGACATTAGGCATGGTCAAGTTCAAGGTTCCTTCAACATCTGTAACCATGAGGTCAAAGGGGATCAACATGTTTTGAAAATGACCATTGCTAGACCTTAGTGAAAGATTTTGATCTTGCTTTGGAATAACTTCTTGAGATATGTCCTCTAACTCATAAGGCGATGTAGAGAAATTTTCAATATGATCATTGGTCAATCCGATCATGCATTATGTCAATTGATCAAATAGTCTTAACACTCCTTGGAAATAGATCATCAAAGAGGGTTCTTGATGCATCGCGGAGTTGATCATTGATTGTGTACATTATCATTACCGTACTGATGGAGAGGGTTTTGGATCATTGTTTTCATTAATTCGCGTGGAGAGATTAGAATGCTGACCATAGAGTCAAGTGATGTTGATATTTCTGAACTGGCTCATCAATGATTTTGTTGGTGGATTTTGATCGATTCAAAAGTGATTCTGGACATATGCTCCATTTGATCAGCCAGATGAAGCAAACGGTGCCTTCATTACTGGATCTTTGGATTTGTTTCAATAGTTGTCATCTTTGTGTTTGTGCTTGTGTTGGTTGGGTAGCTTGAGAGGCTTGGGCAACTTGAGAGGATTGTTTCACTTGTTGAGCTTGTGTTGCTTGTTGCATGGCTAGATATTGTTGGAATCCCTTTTGAAAAGTAGCTTGTAATGTCGCATTGTATTGGATTGATGTAGTGGAAATTGGTGGTGGTGGGGGTGGTGGTGGATTTAGAATCATGTTGGATGTAGTGACAAGTGTTTGAGATACGCTCGGAGCGATCATGGTAGTGAGAGGTTGAGATGTGATGGGTGTGATAGTGGTGTTTGGAATGATTGAAGGGATAGTGATGGTTGGAATGACCGAGGTGATAGGTCCTTGAGAGACCAAATTTTGATTTGGGATCAATGTTGTTTGATTAGATACCATCCATTGGTGTGATGTCGATGGTATATTCGAAGGATTTGACGTGATGGTTTGATTGACATTAAGTGGATTGATTTGGGTGGATTGATTGGTGTTAGGTAAAGGGGGAAGCCCTAAACCAAGGAATGATGTGGGTAATGGTGGTGGAGATTTCCCTTGGCGCAATGCCTCAACTATTTTGGAAAGTTCCGTAATTTGATCTCGCCAAATTTGTTCTTGATTTTGATCTTGACTCACTTGAGATAGTTGATTTGGCTTTTGTTTAAGCAGATTTGGGATGCCTACTTGCAGTTTTTGAATGGGATTATGGGAAAATTGACTTTGGATAATGTTCCGATTTGGGATGATGTTTAGATTTGGCATGATAGGATGAGCATTGTTGGTATTGGGAATCATTTTTCCAAATTTTTCCGAGTTAGGATTCATGTTTCGAAAAGTTGCACTTGGTACATCCACATTTGGTTTGTAGGGATTTGGTGGAATGACATTGTTCGTTTCAAGGCTCATGCATTGATTATTCGATTGGTGGATTTGTAGGTTTGGACTTAGATCTATCATTGGGAAATGTGTTCCAAACTTTGACATGGGCATACTCAATAATTTGTTAAAAATTACTGACATTTGTCGGCTGTAATGGATCCCATGTATGGATCTTTGATAATTGATAGGCATTGCAATGCTGCTTTGAAGATTCAATCATTTAGATTATCTAAGATGCATGAATCTAGTTTATATTCCATGTTCTTCTTGTGTTTTGATCTTGTAGAAAAAGTGACCTCTAAGGTTCCTAGGACCAATGACGAGATGGAGGATGAAAGGTGTAAATGATATGAGTGATGAACGTTTAAGGATTTTGGATCAAAGCTAGACTTAGGGATTTTGATTTCAATTGTTTGATTTGGATGATGAACTTGTAAACCCTAAGATGTTGGATGTGATCTTAGGATGAACTTGTTCAAAGGATGGTTGATAATTTAACTAAGTGTGCATGGAAGGATTCATCCAAACACACCTAACTAAACAAATGATTTTGATTTGGTTTGGAAATGTACCCAAGTCTAGGTAATGATGTTTTCAAAGCTTTTAAAGTTGTTTGGTGGGATGATGTTGATAAATGTTTGAGGTGGATGAAGTGTTTGATTTTGATCCTAAGAGACTTAGAGAGACTTTGTTTACTAGGCCAAGGTATTGAAGAACACACTTTTCTCTAAGAGCAATCAAAAGACCAATATGACCAAGAGATATCAAGCACATGTGTGGGGTCCAATTTGTTATCTTTGCTTAATGAGTTCTTTTTACCAAAAACAACCACTTGATTATGTTTCAAACTAAGATGTCCAATGTCTTAATTTCTTTAAACCCCACAAGATATTTTATGTGGAAATTCAATGAACTTAAGGCAAAGGTTTTCCTATTGTTTACTCAAGAAGACAAATTGAGGCATAATCCAATGCTTAGGAACCTCTATGAACGTGAATCCACAGGGAAAGCAGTAACATATGGATTTCGAGTCAATGATATTTTGTCTTCTCAAGAGGGTTTGAAATTGAGAATCATGCTGGATCAGTTTGTTTTCAAAATGTTTTCATACAAGCAATGTATTTTGAAACCAATTACAACCCTATGGATGTGTAAGGCAATATTTTTTGGATTCCCACTTGGACAAATCCAGCTATGCTTATCTTTAGCGAATGGTCAGATGCTTGACCCCATCACCCTCCACACCTCAATCGAGGCGTGCCAACAACACCATGAAACTCCCATGCATGTTTTCTCCATCTCTTACTAGAAGACTCAGAAGAGGTGGGGTGGCTTCAGACGACCGTTTTGCACCAACAACAGATTAAGGATTTTGGAAAATTCTAGCACATAGGTTCTAGTAAGGACTTTCCGTTCGTGGAGATTGACCCATACGGCAAGAGTCCCCTTTCGGATCCATCCTGTCGGAGCCAACCGCGTGATTATGGTGTTTAACCAAAACCCTCATTTATATCCCGGCTGGAAATACTCTTGGCTTTAGAGTGTTACCGGTTGAGTCGTCGCTTGGGTGAGTACTTTTTCCCCAAGGCAGGCCCTCTAAGATAAACAGTGCTTAAAAGCAAAGACAATAATCCCAGACCGACGGGATTCAGATGGCACAAAGAAAGAGAATGTACTAAAATGCCCTACTCACACCGCGACAAGATGTTCAATTTTAAGCCCAAATCAAGTGTTTCAAAGCAATAAAATGTATTTTGAGGCTTCTCTTGCACCCTAGATCGCACGAAGCGCGAGAGGATACGCACTCAAAAGCGACAATCACACACCAAACACTTGTTCGTTTTATACCCTTCAAAGCAATTGTGAATTCGTTTTAAGCACCAAATGAAATATGAAGATTGCTTGTTCAATTTTTTAACCCAAAATGAACTCTAGTAAGTTTGTCCTAAGATTCGTTTTAAGCCCTTTGCAATGAAAATAAAATTGTTCGTTTTAGTCCCAAATGAAAATTAGTGTTCTAAAACGAAAAGAAAAACAATTTCGTGAAGTAGTGTTGATCAACACTTAAAGTGTTAAAAAACACATTGTGTTTTCAAAAAAAAATCATTCTCCTTTCGTCTTCGTTTGCTAGCCTCCTCCTTGTTGACTTTTCACTTTTCTTGTACCTTGTTCACTTGCCTTTGTTCGCTTTTGGTACCTTGGTTGCCTTTCGTTTGATTTTTTGTACCTTTTTCCTTTCGCTTGTACCTTCGCTTGTACCTTCGTTTGATTTTGTACCTTTTCCTATAAACATCACAAATAAAAGTTAAGCATGTATTTTGCAAATGGATAAAAACATATATAAGACTTATCAATCATTAAAGAAAGAAATGGAAATATAATAATTTGACAACACCAATGTCAAAATTATTTCAATTTGTACCTCCCTTCTTATCTATGACATAATTGATTGGTCAACCAAAAAAAAAGATTTTCCTTTTGATCCAAGTGCATGATCCAATGACTAAAAAACATAAAATTGTTTTCAAAAACTCTTATTGAATCGAGTCAATAAACAATAATGTAAATCGAGCCAAAAGTCACTTTTAGAATTCCAATGGATAATGAGCAATGACAAGAAGGACCAATGAAAGGCATCAAATAAATATCAAAAAATGTTCAAGCAACTGCATTTGGTAAATGTAAAGCTGCATCATAAATGCCATATGAGGAAATTTCAAACTAATATAAGTGGCAAGTGTAAAAGTGCGCCCAAGGAACCTTGACCAGCATTCTCCCAGCCATGATAACTTTTCTTAACTCAAGTAAGAAGTTCTTACGCACCCCTCGCGGCAGAGAGATACTTTTAGCCACGTTTAATAGCAATTGTAATATGACATGAAACCATTGTTGACTGACCTAGGAAAGGCCTACTTCCATTGAACCTCATCCACTTAACATGTAGCGACATAAATCAAGAAAATAAGAGACATAAATGGTACGAGCAGGTGTAAGAAATAGCCATGCTCATAATGGCATCGATGTAATCAAAAATCCATAAAAAGATCTGCAAGATAGCTATTAGTGATAAAGTCTCGGTTGTTGAGAATAGCTGCACCATGGATTAGTTGCTAAGTTAATCAAAATCACAAATGAAAATAACCAAGCACATGCGCATTCAATAACAGCAGTTAATGATTTTATGACTTTTAAGCAAATGCAGATGGCAGGTGTAGGACCGATTGATTTAAGACATAAATGTTCATTTTAAACTGAGAAAGAAGAGCGCTAAGATTGTTTTCAACAAAATGCATTTGGCAGGTAAAAGACAAATCCCTCAGCCGTTCCAGCATCAACCCAGCGACATTCATTGTGATCCACTTTCTGCAAGGATATTAACTGTGATCGGGACAGTGGTGTTAACAGCTTTTAAGTAAGGCTTGACTGTTCTCTCCAGATGGTGGCGCGGATCTTATCTTCACTTATCCCTACGTACATAATAGCTGAACGTCCCTTTTCTCATGGTACTTCTTTACTCTCCTCTAAAATCCTATTTTCTAGAATGAAGTTTGATGCTGTTGATGTGCGCTACTTCTTCACTAGTAAGATTATTACTAGAGTCACATTACCATGATACTTCCACTGTCGGCCAGAATGGACCCTAAATCTGTAGTCATACACATTGTGAGTCTACAGTTGCTATTTGTAATATCTCTGTTAGCTTGTAACAGATTTACAATATTGATATGGAAGCCGTGCGTGATGCGGAGAGAGACAAGGTGTGCTAACAAAATGTGAGAGTATAGACAAAACGCGTGGACTGTTTAACAGTCAGATGTGGAAGCAGCGACAAGGCACGTAAACTCTGTTTTGTGAAAAAAAAGTGGCAGCATAGACAAGGCCTGTGAACTGCTCGACAGAAAGCCTTAAAAATGTAATGATTGAAGGATATGCGCAGAATAAGTTTGAATGAAAAAGACTTTAGAAACTCTCCGAAAGTGATGTTTACTTAAACTGCAAAAAATTCTCCAACGCTAGTGGTAAAAGCAATGAAAGTTAAATATCCATTACGTTGAAATGAAAGGGTTTGCATTACAATAGGTACCGCACAGTATAGCAACTTTACCAGCGATAAAAAGAAGGACGATAAACAGCCATTGCCTTAATAGGAAAGACTTTGTATTGCAATACAAACCGCGCAATGAAGCATCTGCAACTAGTAGAAATAATTGTTTGAAGCAGCCCGCCCTTAGCCTACCTCCTCCGTCGCCTTTTCCTTCCTGTTGTCGCCTTCAGCCTTTCTCCAACGCCACTCTCAACACCAAAAATGTCAAATGAGCATTAGGAAACCAGAGATAGATAACTCTGCAATGAGCTCTAACACCAAAGTGCCTTCTGGCATGACTAATTCAACAATCCAAGTGCAGAATGACACATTTCAAATTCTAGTGCATGGTGATAATACTACAACGGAAGTTGGTGGTTCCAGTCGTGCGTACCTTCAAATATCCATCAAATATACAATGAACATACCAAAAATAAATGAAGGAAAATAGGGGCGTATTCATGACTGCCACAGAGGGAATCAAACAAAAGATTTATTGCCACCCTAGTCGCACACCCATCTCAAACCAGCATGTGGTTTTGTTCATGTCTGAGGCTGAAAGTATACGTAGTTATCAAAACAGAAATAGTACCGTAAGTATTAATAGATTCTAAGCACACACAAATCCATGGTTCAAATTCATAAGTTATTCAAATATTAAAGTATACCAGGAACCTAGCATTGCAACAGACTATCTTTCTGAGGAGGAGGTAAATAAGAAATCAGATTTATCCATGATGACAGCAACTAAAGGGGGTTTTTTTTTTTTGCCTGAGACCAAGTCTGAAGACCTTTTAGATGCTGTAGTCGCCAATAGATGCCAGTGAAATAAAGAAACTTTCCAATCAATGCAGAAGGCGTAAGAAACTTTCAATCAAATTGTTTGATTTCCTGTTTCTATTTTCAGTTTAGGCCAAAATACCATCAGTTTAATAAGTAAAGATGTCAGCGTATCAGTATTCAACGTGGGCCAATAAATAGCTCAAGATTTAGATTAGAATTTCCAAACGAAAATAGAACATTAATGACAACTCCTGCACAATAAATGAATATCAATGCACAGCAGATGAAATTGCTAATGAAAAGTTAGAAGTGAGCCCTCCTTCTAGCACCATTTTGTAGACCCTAAATCTGCATTTTGCTAAAAAATAAACAAGCATGAGTATTGTTAAATCAAGCAAAATCAAATATAGAATCCATATGAAATATAGAATCATGCTTCATAATGCAATCCAAACAACAAAATATCAACTAAACTAAGTGAAAGCATAAAGAAGCAAGAATCCAACTCTATCTCATATTGGATTGGTGTCACATGTGCTAGTGACCCTTTCCCAATCCTTGATTGATAAGCTTAAGATGAAAATTCTATGAAGATGGTGGAGTGATGATGAACAAGATCAAATCTCAAATGAAGAGAGTAACCTTGCATAAAATTGTGGAGGATTGTGGAGGATTTGAGGATGAAGCTTGTATTTAAAGATTTTCAAATGCTGAGTGTTGAAGAGGGACCAATGTGGGACTAAAGATTCTGCCAATGATAGGAGGACACTTGTCAAGTGATGATAGGTCAAAGGTTGTGCAAGATTTGGGAAGAGTGCCCAAGAGGGGAAATTTTGAATTCAAATTTGCAATAAATTTTGAGAGGGGACAAGAAAAAAGAGCAATAAATGCCATGTTTGACTTGTCATGTTGAGGGAAAATGAGGTTTTAATAAATCAATAAAATTGATTTATTGTGCAAGTGGCTAGATCTAGATAATGCAAGTGGGATGGGATTAGCATTAGATTAGGATTAGATGATGGTTATGCTGATTAATGCTGATTAGATGATTTGACTTTTAAGACTTTGATATTTGATTTATTTGAATTAGAAAATGATGGAATACAATTTAAGATTTGATTTAAATGGATTTTTGATTTATTATTAAAAGATTGATGATAATGCTCATTTGATTTTAAATAAATAACCTTAGGTAATGAGATTATTTAAATGAATGGATGAAGGTGATGAATGGATCTAATGCAACATCTAGTTTGACTGAATCCGATCGAATGCATAATGTAAATTTTGCATGTCTACACACCCCAAATAGACATACACACAAAAATAATGGGAATTCATAGACAAGTCGCACCTCCAATGTTAGATCAAATTCATCAAAGATATGTCTTCTCATAAAATGCAATCTACCAGTGTTGTATTTGGAGCTTTCAAAAAAAATGGAGATTGTTTAAAGCATGCTTTGCTAGAGACTGGCTACTTTTGAAGTGGAACTCATTTGTCTACATCTTCAAGATAATTACCAAGTTGCTGCCCTTTTTCGAAGCCTAGTTATTGCTAGCATAGCTGGTGCTCTGCTAATATTTATTGTCTTTGTGTTGGGGGCTTCCTCATACCAAGACCTTCAATTATGAAATGGTTGAGATGGGCATCTCCTGCCTCTATCTTATTCAGAGCCTATAGTTACATTGAATGTTTTTTTTTTTTCTCCACAATGGACTAGTAAGGTGTCTTCTCAATATAAAAATCTTGGTGTAGAGATATTGGAGAATGATGGGCTTTTTCATAGAGGAAACTTATATTGGATAGGCTATATTGTTTACATCTTTGTCAATTGAACTTAAAACTCAACCACATTATACATCTAGGACATAAAAGAAGTCAAAGGCATTGTTGATGTATAGATGGTCAATACACCACATAGATAGGACCTTTTTTGTTTTTTTTGGAAGGTTTAATGCTTCATAACAAGGAATGATTTTATTATTCAAGCCCTTGGCAATGTCTTTCCAAAATGTCCAGTATTTTGTTGGCATGTTTGTGGTGATGAAAGAGCAAGCAGTACATAAAACAAAATTTAACTCTTGAGAAACATCATTGGTGCTTTTAGACTAGGTGTTCTAACAAATTTAATAGGTGCCAATGGAGTTGAAATTACAACATTATGATGGATTCATTCTGTAAAACAAGCAATATGAGTGAAGCTTTTAAACTTTGCAATAGAATGACAAGTTATATAAATTGTTTTACAAAGTAACCGATAGTCATATGATTGTTAATATCAGAAAAAATGCCTACCATTTAAATATAATTTTTTTACCCTTATGTTTAAGATGAGATTGTTTAAAGGTATGCTCCTGGGAGATATGAGGACTTTATTTTATAAAACTTCATAAAACTCCCAAATTGAAAAAGAATTATTTACAAAATTGAAAGGTTATAAAGTATGGAAAAGGTAATGTAATGGGGTTTAGTTTTTGGCTAAGTGCTAGAAAATTCTAGAGGAAGAAGACTGAGCTTTCAATTTGTACAAAGGGAAGAGACTATGAACTTTTCATTTACAAAAATAAATGAAGAATGACATGGTTGGTTTATGAGCTAGATGCATTTTCTTTGTGTTGTGAATTACTCTATTGTTGAATTTATAGTTGTTTCTTTAACATTTTTTCATATGATAAACTACAATTGCTTCCTTTTTATCTACACATGCTCTTTATGCATCTAAGAAGTGATTATTTGTGTTCATTATCTTTCCTTTGTAGATATATTTATTGCTTTAGTTTTAGTTTGCTTGTCTTTCCTTCTTTTTGGTTAAAAGCACACCCAATTAAAAACCAAAATTTTATCATATGAGGGAATTGTACCTCTAAAATTCAGAGAAAAATTGCTAATCCAATAGAAATCTCTCCAACTATTTTATTTTTAGTTGTTCACTAGGTGATTCAAGGTCATTTCTCAAGACAAAAATGTTGCGACAAATCTATTAACCAACACATCCCATACAACATTCCTATGCATCTTTAATCTTTTTTCTTTTGCAACATATGCACCTCTAACTTGAGACACTACAAGTTTTGAATCATTGCACACTCTAATTTTGATTTAATCCTATGTTTGGAAACCACATTCAATTGAAAGAACAAATCCTTATACTAAGCCATATTATTGGTGCATTCAAAGTTTAGTTTGAAAGTGAACTTATAATTTATGTCACTTAGTGACACACATACAACTCATGTGTTGTTTCCTTCTCTCAAGACTGCACCATAAAAATGCATGTTCTAAATGCCATCATTGTTTGGATATAGGATGCAGGGGAAATAAATCAAGGTTGACCTACTTTCAAATTCATGATCACAATACTTATTGAAATAACCTAGTTCAATGTTAATTCTTTGCTTCATCTAGATTCTCTACTATATGTAACATCTTATTTTATCTATGTAATTAAATTTTTATTGTGTAGTGGCATAGTAGCATAGGAAAAGGTCATTTGAATGAAACCCCTAATTGAATTTTCCCACTTTTTGGACCACAACATACCCCATTTTGTAGGACAATCAACTATAATTATGTCCATTGTAAAGTATTTTCTTGGGTGCAACAAGCTCTCCTCAATGTTGTTCACTACCCCAATTAAATTTACTTCATGAGAATCCTTGGAGAAACATTTTCCATATGAATTAGAAACTTGCACACCTAATTGGTTCATAACTTTTAAAGGAATTGAATTACTAGATGCTCCAACCTTTAGCATACAATTATGTACTAGTTTAACTTTTATCAAAAAATATATGTAAATAGATCAATCACCTATGGTTTCTAGTAGACACTAAGCCCAAGAAAATCTCAAGTGCATCATGGAAGTTGGCTTCATCATTAGCACCTTTGGGATCATTAGTAGGTTCACATGGTTAGACGAAGATAGTGGAGGCATTAATATAACAAAAATGTCATTTTTCTATTCTCAAGGATCTTCAATAATTCCTTGACCAGAACTTGAACCTTCAACTAACTCAATGCTTGAGCCCTATCAATTAGTTTATATGTTAGCAAGGAAGTGGACAATGGAATATTAATAACATTAGTGTCAAGGATGAAAGGTGTTATCTGATCACTAAGGACAACCTACTTTGTGTTGACTAAATTTCCAACTTCCTTAGCCACCTTTTTTTTCTTATTTGCTTTTGTTTAATTTTCTTGTTTTTGGCATGATCTCCAATCACTTTTTCATTGTCCATATTATTGATCAGAACATAAACACTCTTTTATTTAGAAATATTTTATTTTGTAGGGTTGTATTTTTTATATGCATCTTCTTTCTAGGTGGTGAATTCCCTGCAGTCCTATTTGCTTTTTGTTCTACATCATTATCTTTTTGCTTTCCTTTTCCTTTTTGTGCATTAGAGATATCTAGAATAGCAACACCTCCAAGTTGACATTTGACACCTACTTGCATGGTTCTTAGTTGGTAATCATCTTGTACTTGTAATTCAACTACTTCAATGAGAGTTTAATGTCTTCATTGGATGACTCAACTTCCTTGTATCTTAGTTGCATTAGTCTCTTGAGCTAACTAAAATCCCTACTTAGTAGATCATATTGAACATGGTAGTTTTCATGATCATATTAAAAGAATTCATCTTTTTCATATACATTTAGTTGGTCCAAATTATCATCTTTATAGCACTCAAATGCACCACCCTCTTAGAATTATTTGTCTTTTGTAAATGTTGTGGATAAAACAAAATTTGATGGATCATGAAGTAAGTAGCATATCTCACACCAAAATTAATCTTCTTGAAGATTCACACAATCCTTGCTTAGGGGGTCAGGGATGTGTTTATCTTGGTATCCTTGGTTTTCATTTCTAGGAACCATTTCCTTATCATTCTAGGCAAGTTTTTTAGACCAATCATAAGTATATGGTCCATCACACAGTCTAACCTTTATCAAAATGAGTAGCAACATTATTGGAGGGCATCCCCTTTTTGTTTCTAGCAACCTTGTATGAGAGATCCATCATGGTTCCCATTAGCATATCAAGTTTTTCTACTACTATGAGGGGCTTGCTAGAAGTTACTACACAATTTTATAAGCTTCATATCGTCTCTTGATATTCTTACTAGATTATCTCATGTTGCTCTTTATATTGCTAGCCATAACATAAGCTTCCCTCAATGTTTGAGGTTTCTTATCTTGCAACCACTAGCCCACATTTATATTGAATGATCCAAAATATAAAATAAAGCACATAGATTCATTTGGCCTCACATAAGGGGGAACTTTTTTATTTTCATCACAAATCTATTATTGAAGTCAACAACTATTTCATTCACCCCTTCCTTTATTGTTGTTATAGTGCAATTTAAAGACCCTCATGAACTCATTCCATGAGTCTATACTACTATTTGAAAGGCTCTTGTACCACTCTTTTGCACTCTTCTCTAGTGATTGCACAAATAGTTTCATCATGACATCTTCATATTCAATCTCATACTCATCTATCACATTGATGAAAAACCTTAAGTGGTCCTCACTAGTGACAATATTATTATCCTAGAATTTTAACATTTTCCTCTAATCTCATTTGGAATTGGATTAGGGTATCATTCAATACCATAATACTGAAGTTGTTTGTATCTTTCTAATCCCAATGGTTGTCTTGGTTTTCTTTCTAGAGAAAACCTTTGAGCATGTATTTAGGGGTTAGCTCCCATGTCTTGTCTTGCATTTATTTGTTTTTTATGGTAGTGTTGATTTGGTTGTACATTATTTGCATGTTGATTTGGAAAATTTTATGCATTATTCTAATTTATATTATGTTGTTGATCAATTTTTTATTTTTGATATATTTTCTAGGCCGATTGAGAAAGTTGAGCTTTCCACAACTCAATTTGTGCTTCTAGTCCATGTTGCCTTTGTCTATGTCAATCAATTAGGTATATCCGCTAATCTAATCTTTCCATACACTCATTTTTTTCTAAGTGGCTACATTAGCATCTCAAAAACTAGTTTCCACCTCCTGCTCAATTTCATTAGATGAGGTAGGAGAGTAGTGATGTAAATTTCTCATTAGATTTATTAGACATGGAGGTAGAGATAAATTCATATCTATACCTTCATTATGCAATTCACGAGGTCTACCTCTATTTCTTATATGAACATTTATTTCATTCCTAGACATACTATAATCACATCTAAGAGTTCTAATAGTTTTAACCATGTTTTCAGTTGAGTCATTTGAGGTATATTGATATTGTTCCCTTAATTCTCCCCCCTACTTGATGTACCTATTAATTAAGTAGTTTTGGAATCATGTTTAGGTAACATACCTATATTTTTAGCTCCCACTCAACCCATCACATCCTTCAACTAAAATCACATTAGGCTAACTTTGAATTTTGGATCACTGTCCCCTCTCTATTTCTAACTTCTCATTCTTGTAAGATGATTTTTGAGTGTTGCCTTAATAGAGTTGCCACACCTAAAATTCAGAGAAATAAATTTTTATAATAATTTTTTTTAAATTATCACCCAAGTGCTAGTTTTTCTAGTTGCACTATACTTGTTGATTAATCTAGGTCTTCAAATTGAATGTTGATTTAAAATATCCTCAATAATAACACTAATTTTTTGATTATCTAAGTTGTGAATCTCAAATCCCTAAGGTTGGGTAATTTCTCAAGTTCCAAGGGTATCAATATTGGGAGGAAAATTATAGAACATATGTTTAGGTTAGGAAACTAAGGATCAATTATTGAGGTGGGTAATACCTCATTCACTTTTGTTTTTTCAAGGCCAATGAAGGTTTTTCCTAAGGTCTTGAGCAAAATTAATTTATAATGAATGAATATCATCCTTGATACAAACCATAGCCATTGAACATTATACCCCTATACATGTTATCACAATGTATCTATATGTTGATTTGAATATGCAAGGTTACACCTTTATATTGTAGAAAAGGGATAACTAGGTAAAGTGTTTAAAATATGGATATAAAAAACCCTATTATTGTTATGCACTTATACATAGAAATCGAGAAGAATAAAACAATTGAGGATGAGTATACTATTTAGTTTGTTTTAATGTATTGAGATGAAGGAATTTAGAATAAATTATAGACCAATGCTTGTATCTAATCTGCATAGAGTATCAAATTTATAAAAAAATGTAATAGATAAAATTGGATGGATTACCTTAATCAAGATACAGTTGAAGACTATATTTACTCAAATTCAGACATAAACTAGGTTCTACACATGCAAATGAATAGATAATAGAAAATACTGAAATTTATATGAGTCTACTTGAAAATCTAATAATAAACTTCTATATTTCTTTATTAGTCTTAAGAAGATACATTACAAAATCATTGAAATAATTTTGCAGACTTTTGGCTGACCAACTAATCAAGAACCTACGAAGAAGATACAAATAATACTCAAGTGAAGACATCCAAACAATGTTGGATATGCTAGTTACACTCATTATTCAAGGTTTAGATATTTTATTATAAATTTTGGACAAACTTGTTAGAATTGTGAAAAACATGAACCACAAGATCAAACAACAAACAAAAACACCTTCCACACAAGAAAGCTACAAACTGTAACATGCCCAATGTTCTACCAAAAATTTTACTATGTTTTTCACCTCAAGTAAATAAATTATGATGCCAACTCTTAACAATAAATTTTTTCTTTTGAATATATAAGAATAATATGCTCATTTGAAATAAACATCATTCCAAACTTTCCCATTGCATTACAACAAAGTATTACAACTTTCCAAAGTATTGATTTCATAGATCATAATTACACAATAACATTTCTCTTGTACAATTTTCCATAGAAATGGATACATAAATATTTACATTGCTTCCATGAGCTTGTTGGCACTAGGTATACGAATGGTCTAGGTATTCCCTCTTCCAAATCTTGGTCACCAACTGATGAGGAGAAGCATCACTCAAGTGCTTTTCTGCCAACCACAGACTCATTGTAGTCCCCCGCACATCTACCACATATGGTAAGATGGTCCTCCCTTCGACGAAGAGATTGGTTTGGTAACCTCATAAAATAAATTGAGCTTTCCTGAGCTTGGTGTTGTGTCCTACATATCTAGATCTGTCACATAGTGGCTACAACCTACACATATGACCTTCCCAGACTAGTATGTAAACCTGGATCACAATGAACTGACAATGTAAACAGTGGAAACTTACACTACTTTGGCCAAAGTATTCATCACCCAGTACTTCAAGTGGACGTCATATACTTTGAACACCCACCTTCCTAGCTCGATTTGTTTTGACCATTCATAACCTATGCATAGGCTATCCCCTTCACTAGATTATCCTAACCCCAAGAATAACCTATAACCCTTTAAGTAAACTATGTCACTACTTCTAAGTAAATCAAAGTAATTCTAACATTCCAATTAACCAATATGGGTAAACATAACGCCTCATCATTATTTGAATCTATTTCAAAAGTACATTCTCAACAATAAAAGTGTCTATTCAAAAGTGTAATCTCAACAATAAATGACTTCAACAAAGATATACTCAACAATCAATTTATCAATTAGATTATATAAGCTAATTCTCGACCTATTTGCTTCAACCAATAATCAAATAAACAATCCTACCAAATAGGTTATTCTTAACCTAGGGTTTCAATCAAAGTAAAGTAATGTTCAAGTGATCATGAACCAATCATAAGATTTCTCTTTAAAAATACCTCAAATATTCACATGTTTACTACATTTGTATATCATTTGGAGGACATAATCAACTTGCGAGGAGTTGGTGCATCTACACCCATAGTCCTCTCATAATACGGTTTTGGGTTACCGACACATGTGTCCTTTTAGAATTTCAAGAATTGGAATAGACTCTAATTCAAAATAGCTTAACTAGTAAGTACAACTCTCTGCCCTATTGTTGAATATTGGTATATCCTTCAAGTTGATGCCCTACACTAGGGATAAGACTCATTTTCTATCTCAAGGAGATAAGATTAATCAATCAAGTAAAGATTACCAAATACACTTTCCAAGTAGGGATAAGACTCATTTTCACTCAACTCAGAAATTCTATCTCAAGTAAAGTTGCATTGACTTAGTCTTGGTAGTTATCTTTATACGTTGGTTGGCAAATGATATTATACACAATACACTTTACTTCCAACACTGCCTTATTTCCTAGTACTCAACATTTAAAATGCTTTAAACATCATTTTTTGCTTTATGTGTTATTCCTTTATCTTTTATGTTGCACACAATAATTATCTTAGGATATGGTTTAATATGCAATGCGCTTGCTAAATAATTCAATGCTTAAAGAAATCATTATCATATATATTTAATATATATCATATGTATATACATAACTAAATATATATATATGTATATCAGTTCATGAGTTTATAAAATATATTATTTGATATTCAAATACACATTCACATATTCTCATATTTAATATATATTCATACAGGCTCTAGGAAAATTCATTGCCAACAATTCACCGACATAAAATTCACTGCCAAGTAAAATTCACTACCAACAATTCACCGTGGCCGAAAATTAACCACATTAATATTTTTAATATATATTTCCAAAACTTTAATTTTATCAAAAATATTAATGTGGTTAATTTTTCGCTGCGGTGAATTGCTGGCGGTGAATTTTCCGTCGGTGAATTGTTTGCGATGAATTTATCGTATGCCATTCATACATGCACATATATACACATATAGATACATATGCAAATGCATATATACATATATACATATATTCATATCATGCCTTGATATTTAAACACATATATTTGCAATCATATCAATCAACACACACACACATATATATATATATATATATACATATATATATGTATATATATATATATATGTATACATATATACACACACACACACACATATATATATATATATACATATATATATATATATCAATTTGTCAGATCGATATTCCCATGCATATCGATAATCCATCCATAAGCATGCGTAGATACGTTCTATCTACATATACTCATGCCTTGATATTTAAACACATATATTTGCAATCATATCAATCAACACACACACACACACACACATATCACTTTGTCAGATCGATATTCCCATGCATATCAGTAATCCATCCATAAGCATGCGTAGATACGTTCTATCTACATATACTCATGTGTATGAGTTTATCATGATACATACATATATACATTTTATGTATATATATCTTATCGATTAAATATAACACATAAAGAAGAAATCACGTACCACACAATGACTCAACACTTTTAACCCCTAAACAAGAATGTTCAAAAACCACAAACAAGACTAAAGGTAACTTACTATTTCCCAATCTATTATCCCGACTTGACCAAACTAGAAGTTTGTGTGTGAAAGCTCAGTTTAGGTCTTTATCAAAGGTTACCAAACCAAGCCCCTGTCCTGAGTGATGCTTCCCTCTCTTCTGGAGGCTTGAACCTATTCCTACATTCAGCTTAGCACATAATAACAGTAGTTAGTTGTTCACATAAAATCCACTTGCATCATAAATCATTTGCATCATCAACAAAACACTAGAATATTCACATTGCAATACATATTCTTTTATCACATTAAATAATTATAAAACATATTCATTCCTTTGAAATCAATATCATCTTATTGCATATTTTAGTATTTCTTTCACATGGTAATCATATTAAAGTAACAATTTTCATTTATCAACATTTTTACTCATGAAGGTAAAAGTAATTTGGTAACCAGGAAATGGGGTGTAACATACTTCCCCCCTTGTGAATCATTGTCCCAATGATTTTAAGTCTTAAACATATATATATATATATATATATATATATATAGTCAAATAAAGGTCTTGCCTTCAATTTTCTCATGTAAGAGAAAAGCATGTTCTATAAATAGCAAAACTCTTCCCTCAGAGCATGACCTTTTGCAATCTCGTCCACGTTGGACCTTGCACTAAGGGTCTAAGCTAATGTACGAGGAGAATTTGTGTGCTTCATGCATACCTTCCCTTTAAGGAACTATACTTTATAATCATATTAACTCCTGTTTACTTCATAAAAATAATAGTGACCATATCCTATATGACACCTATACCCTAGTGCCTAGAAAAAATGTTCTCATTGGCTAATGTAATTATCCTTAGTGTAACCCAATTAGATAAGGAATGACGGTGTATTGTAAACTACCTTGTGGGTCCCATCCTTTCTTTTGGTGTTTACACCATTGGACAACTCAGAAGCCGAGACCATCTATCACTGACTTGGCCATTTACCCTAAGCATAATTATACTAATTCATAATTTTAAGCTTTGTATCAACAAAGCTTTTCCTTGTTCCTTTTGATCTACTATTCCATTTGACAACCTTTCTAGTCTAAGGTTTCCTATTTCCTAGCTTCTCCCAGATTTCAGGAATTTCAACCCCTCTTCCATAAATGGATCATTTATAATGATATTAGTTTATTGTTTCCTAAAAATATTCCTCAAATCCTCCAAGATTGGATTTATCCCTTTTTCCTAACTGGCTAACTTAAAGTAATAATTCGAGCATTCATTCAAATTTTCATAAGATGATCATGGTTTACACAAAACCTTATCAGTACTTGTTTGCTTCCATATGATATAACCTTCTCATGAATATTGAGCATTGCTTCACACAATATGTTGTTTAGGACTGATATCCTTTAAAACAAATTTCCCAATCTATATTGGTTACCTTGGTAAATCTATCTACCATAACATTATGTCAGTTCGATTGACATAGAAAGATCAATTGTTCTAATGATCTAACACTTTCCCCTTTGGAGTTTCATAAGAGTATACAAGTCTTGCCAATGACGACACCCTGTCTACATCCTCTGGCATACTGGACTAGAACTTGCTACATACCTTGCAACATCTTACTCTATCCCTTTCCATATTATAATGGTTTCCTATTCGTCAAATAATTTTTTCATGACTATGTGTCCTAAGTACGATATCAATTCACCTCATTTATTCTTTAATATCCCAAATCTTGGGTTCATAGGTTCTTTTTTTATTCTTAGTAGTCCATCCCATCTTAGTAAAAACTTCTTTCATTGACTTATACCACTTTTGACTCTCAAAAATATTGATTGAATATTTTTGTGGAGATTTTAACTCCTTTATCTTAGAACATTCATACCTTGGATTTCTTTCATCTTTTGCTCATTTCAAAAGTTGTAATCCAATTTTCAGCTCAACTTATCTCTTCCGATGAGCATTTATATTAGTTGAGTAACAATCCTCTTTTCATCATGCTAGTTTGATATTATCTTTCAAAGGATATCAATAATTACAACATATCTAGTTTTCAAGCATGAATGTTTCACAAAAACTCAAAATAATGAGTACATGAATCTCCCTTCCCTATTTCTTAGGTGTTAATATTTCCTTTCATAAACAAGTATTCCAACCAACCTTTTTCCAAAACATTATTGATAATAATAAATCGTTCGTTCAAAAAAATATGTTTATAATTGTGTTGTAAATATTTCTTTCCAATTGGTCATAATCCTTGACCTTTCCACTACCTTTCTCCAATAATTCCAATACCTTATCCTTTTAACTTTACCAACCTTGTTGTGATCATATAAAACTTCGGTTGGAGGTCTTTGAATCATGACTTACAAAGATGTCAAAAGTTCTTCCAAGTTGAAAATACATTAATAAACTTCGTTGTATGGGGTACTTTATATGAGTCTATCTACTCTCCTTCTTCCCCCTTAGTGTTTCCACAATATTAGATCATCTTAAAGTTGAACTCTTAGCAAACATTCGCTCTCCCCAAATTGATTTGTTTTATCATTCCTTGTTGTTGGCTTTTGACAGTTGATTGACTATTACTTTCCTTTCTTACCTTCCATGGTATGCCTTTAATATACTTTTTCATTCCCAAAATTGGATTCATCATCGCCCTTTAATTTCTCAGAATTCAATAGTTGGACGAGATCTAAAGAATAATTAGCAACTTTACAAGCTAAGAGGTACTCTAGTATTTCATTCCAATTCTATTTTCCATGAACATTAATAGCCTTTTAACCGTAGTGAAATAATATCTTGTATTCGTAATCCCCCACTTGTTGATGTGTTAACAAGCTTTCCTAAGGATCCCCATGTCAATTGTGTCCTCACCTTTGTGATTTGTTTCCAAATTATTCTTTCTATTTGACACATAGTTTTCCTCCATATCCAATTTCCTTTTGGAACATCTAATGATAAGTTTACTTTCTTTGACAAGTTGGTAAGTTTATTTTGCACTTTCTTCCAAACTATGTACTAACCGAACCTTTATTGGATTAGTCCGGTTTACTTTTTAGTTCCCAACTTGCAATCATCTTTCTAAGTGATTTTGTCCTAATTCTTGGTAATTTTATTTTCTCTTAACCCTTAACACTCTAAAGTTGCTTGGTTTCTTTTTCCCATCTCAATTCAAAACTCCAATTTGACCATGCCTATTCCGGTTGGTGGAATCATGTCATCTTTTATTCTTTGTAGGTTGCTTCTTTTTTTGACCATTTTGGTCTCTACCCTTATTCTAAGGTATCAAATTTCTCTCTTGACTCTATTTATCATTGCAAGATTTTAACCTTGTACTGAATTAGGACTGTCAAGGGTTATCCTACCTCCTATATACCTCTCTAGTTGAGTTTAATTCACAAAATATTGACTTCCTACTTCTACTAAAGTTTCCTATTTATGCTATCAATTAGTTCTATTTCATTAAAGAATACTCATAGATTCATAGTATCTTACTAATCCCAAAATCCTACTCTTTGCAACTACAGGTTGCTACCAATAAGGGGAATTACTTCAATCCTCTCTATCCCTTAGAGTCATTTAACTATTTTGTAGGGTGAAGGTACCCTTTGGAAATCCTCCATAACCTTTCTACCGAACCTGGTTGCATAATCTATTGCAAGAATGAAGGTGTTGTCATTGATGTCAACTGGTTAACTAGTTATCAATTGGTTGTTGTTGTCATTAATGTCATGGATGCAGGTTATTGGTTGTATATGTTGAGGATATTGAGAAAATTGTAGTGAAAAAAGGTTGTAGGTATTCAGTGGTTGCTTCGGGTTTTACTCTGGGATTTTCTCCTATGTTCATGTGGTTCAGATATGTTGATCATGGTTGTTGAAAGCTGTTATATCTAGATTTTGGGTTTCTGGATCATTGTACAGTACGAGTTATGTTCACTAGTTGTGAACAATGTTTTTTAGGGTATCTAGCTGAGGTTTGGGATAAATGTAGTTGCTCTAAATTTATTCTTGGTTGAGTCTTATGACTTGCAGTTCTAGAGTTAATCTGTTATGATCGTGTTGAAGATAATTTTGTTTTCTGGAAAGATTGGATCGTGTTAAGGGTTGCATGTGCTTAATTGTTCTATGTGTTCCACACTAGTTTGGCTGACCTTGTGTTAAACACTACTTTTGAAGTCCATGAAGTGTTTTGGGACTTATTTGGGTCTTCTTCAAGCATGTGTTTGGGTCGCTCTCATTCTAATTCCACCCTAGAATGTTTTGGCACTGACCTAATTTGAATTTAATGATGTATGGCCGACTTTGGATATGTTTCAAAGTTGAAGATGGTATAAATACATGATGAGATATTAGTGAAAGGTATGCAAAGAAATAAAGAAAGATAGAGGCAAAATAGATTTGAAACAGTGTGTATGTGATGCGAGTTTGGTAGATCAGTGTTAAATCTAATTGTTGAGTTTTCGAATGTAGTGAGATGAAGGTGTACTCTATCATTCATGCATGTCTACAAGTGGTTGAGTTTATTTTGGTGGAAATATTTGTTGCATTGATATTATCTTCTCTCTATAACATATCTCCTTTATTTTCTTTGTATCTGTGTGGTAGTGAGCCCTCCGAGTGGTTAAACCTTGTTGGACAGTGAGTCTTGATCTAGACAGTGAGTCATGTTTTGGCAGTAAGCCTACTTTGGCAGTGAGCCTTTGTAATTGGGTTTGATATTCTTTATATTGTGAGCTAATCCTCACCGTGGTTTTTCTCTTATTGGGTTTTCCATGTAAATCTGGTGTTACTATGTATGTGTGATGCTTTTTCAGTTTCTACCTTTTCACTTAATGTTTAATCATTTTATTAGAGTAAAGGATTTGTGATTAATCTAATTTTTGGTGAAATTTTTAAAGGTTAAAATTTATCACAACTGCTTCACCCCCCTCTTAATTGTCTTGTTCAACAATTGGTATTAGACCTTGGTTCCTTAGAAAAGAGATTAACCGCTTAAGGAAGGTTTGAGATGGAAGGCAACATCACTTTTGAGTATCCAAAATTCGATGGAACTAATTATGCTATTTGGAAAATACTGATGGAAGAATATCTGGAGTATTGTGGATGTGATGTTGACAAAGCTTACAAGACTTCTTATAGCCTTCCTACTAACGGTCTAGGTACGACTGATGAAATCAAGGTGCATGAAGCGAATAATAAGGAAACGTTCATTTTGAAGAATAGTCTTACACATTTTGAGTTGATTAAAGTTCAAAATATGAAGACTGCTAAAGAAGTCTGGGATACTTTAGAAAAGGTGTATGAAGGAGATGAAAGGGTCAAAGAAGCAACATTGCGAAAATTGGAGACACAGTTTGAGCTCCTGCATATGTCTGAAGATGAGAACATTAAATCCTATGTACAAAGAGTGGATGAGGTGGTAGGTGGAATGCGAGGACATGGTGATACAATAGATGAATCCAATATTGTAAAGAATATTCCTAGAACTCTCCTTGATGTATACAGTGAAAAGGTATCTACTATTGAAGAACATATATATTACAAGACATATACTAAAGATTAGTTATTGGGAACTCTGACATCTTATGAGTTGAGAAAGCTGAATTTGAGAAATGGATCCAAATTAGAAACTGCTTTTAAGGCTACAAGAGCTAAAGATCCGGATGAATAAAATATTTGTGAAGTAGAAGCTAACTTTGTGAGAAGGATGAAGAAAGGCTTCGTTAAGTATGAGTGTAAGTTACCCTTTAAATGCTTTAGTTGTGGAGGAATAGGTCATTATGCTTCGAGATGTCCAAAAAGAGCTAAAATGAATAAACAAAGATTTAGCAAAGAAAACAAAGGTAAGAAGATCAATAGAGCATATTATGTGAATGGGGATGCTAGTATTTCTGATGAGGAATCTGATTATGGAGATTTTGATGACAATGAATGCTTGTTCTTAGTTATAAAAGATGAACCCACTTTTGCTAATTCTAAAAGACAGGTAAAAGAATGTCTTCTAAAGAAAGAAAAGAAAAAGATACTGCAATCTCTACCCTACATGCTAAACAGGAAAAAAACTATTGGGTTGTTGATAGTGGTTGTTCACATCACATGACCGGTGATAAGAGCAAGTTTGTTAAACTTGAAAAATATGATGGAGGGTTAGTTATGTTTGGAGATGATATTGGTGCTAAGATTTATGGGATAGGTTCTATAAGTTTTGATGACAAGCATAATATTGATGATGTCTACTATGTTAAGGGCTTAAGGCATAACCTCTTGAGTGTTGGATAGATGTGTAGTAAATGATATAATATTGTATTTAATGATGAGAGATGTGAAATCAGGAAAGGATCTAGAACAATGATTGTTACAGGAAACAAGTTTGAAGGAAATATATATCAACTTAAGGGGTGTTAATGGACATTGCTTTATGACTTAGATTAATGATAGTTGGTTATGGCATCAAAGAATATTCCATATGAATTTTGATAACTTGGCAAGGATTAGTGCAATACAAGCCATGAGAGACTTACCAAGGATTATAAAGCCTGTTAATGCTATTTGTAGGAATTGCCAATTTGGAAAGTAAGCAAGAAACAACTTTAGATCAAAGAAACAATCTTCTACCTAACTAGTGGATTTAATTCATATAGATCTTTGTAGTCCTACAAGAGTGAGAAGTTTATAAGGTGAAAGGTACTTTATGCTTTTAATTGATGATTACTCTAGGTATACATGGGTTACATTTCTTATAGAGAAATCTGATGCATTAGATAGATTCAAGACATTCAAAGCTATGGTTGAGAATGACGAAAATTTGAGAATAAAATGTTTAAGGTATGAAAGAGGTGGTGAATTCACCTCCCATGAGTTTAATATATTTTGTGAAGTTCATGGAATAAAAAGATAGTTATCTGCTTTGAGAACTCCTCAATAGAATGGAGTTGTTGAAAGGAAGAACAAAAAATTTCAAGAAGCTGCTAGATCAATGATTACTGAAGCTGGTCTATTGGAAGTTTACTGGAGAGAAGCTATTCACGCTGCTATTTATGTGTTCAATCGAGTTCAAGCAAGATCCAATAGTACTAAGACCCCCTATGAGCTATGGTGTGGAAGAATTCCTACTGTTAAGTATTTCAAGGTATTTGGAAGCAAATGTTATATCAGACAGGATGATGAAAATTTAGGGAAGTTTGACTCTATAAGTGATGAAGGTATTTTCCGTGGATATTCTACTAGAAGCAAAGCTTAAAGATGTTTCAATAAAAGAATGAGGAAGATTATAGAAATAAAAAATGTAAAGGTTGTTGAAGAAATGAATAATTCAATTGAAGTTGATGGATATGTATCTGATGAACTTGATTATGTAAGGATTGAAGAAGTTGTGGAAGAATAGGAAAAGGATGAGCAAGAGAAGTAGAATGAAGAAAAGGAAGAAGAAGCTTCAGTGGTGTCCCCAAACACACCTAAATATGTGCAGAAAAATTATTCAAAAACTTAGATCATTGGAGACAAGAAAAAAGGAGTATTGACAAGTAGAGTTGTCATTGGTGAGATAAATTTGTGTTTACTTTATGAGATTGAACCAAAGATCATAAGTGAAGCATGCAAAGATGAGCTTTAGATGGAAGCTATAAAATAATAACTTATGCAGATTGAGAAGAATAAAACTTGGGAATTGGTCCCTAGATTGGTAGATAAAAACATAATTGGATCAAAATGGGTATTCAAAAACAAGTTGAATGAGAATGGAGAAGTGGTCATAAATAAAGCAAGGCTTGTCTATAAGGGCTACTCACAAGTAGAAGGCATATATTTTTAGGAGAAATTTTCTCTGGTGGCAAGAATGGAAGCTATTAGAATGTTCTTAGTATTTGCTACTCATAAAGATTCCAAGGGCTATCAGATGGATGTTAAGTCTGCATTTTTGAATGGTGAGCTAGAAGAAGAGGTCTACATGGAACAACCGAAAGGATTTCAGTTGTTAGATCAACCGGATATGGTTTGTAGATTGAAGAAAGCTTTATATAGATTGAAGTAAGCTCCTAGAGATTAGTGTGCAAGGTTAGATAGGTATTTGATTCAACAAGGTTTCAATAAAGGTACGATAGATAGTAATTTGTATTTTAAAATTGAAAATGACAAAATCTTGATTGTGGTTGTATATGTTAATGAAATTATCTTTGGAGGAAATGAAACTATGTGCAAGATGTTTAAAAAAAGAATTTGAGATGTCCATGTTTGGTGAGATGAATTTCTTTCTTGGGCTGCAAATCAATCAAACAGAGAAAGAGATTTTTATTTCACAGTTAAAGTATGTAAGAGAAATATTGAAGAAGTTTGGAATGGATGGTTCCACACCGGTATGCACTCCTATGGTGACTGGTTGTAAATTAAATAAAGATGATGATTCACCTAAGGTTGATCAAAGTAAATATAGATCTATGATTGGTGGACTATTGTATTTGATTGCTAGTAGACCGAATATTATGCATGTAGTTTGTCTTGTGGCTAGATTTCAAGAAGATCCTAAAGAAAAACATGTTGCTATTGTTAAGAGAATATTCAGATATTTGAATGGCACTCCAGATTATGGCTTATGGTTCCTAGGGATACTGATTTTATACTAAGTGCTTATACAGATGCAGATTGGATAGGTTGTGTAGATGACAAAAAAATTACAAATGGTGGTGCATTCTTTCTTGGTTGCAAATTGGTGGCTTGGTTGAGTAAAAAGCAAGATTCAATTTCTTTGTCCACTGTTGAAGCTGAGTATATTGTTGCTGCATCTTGCTGTACACAAGTTTTATGGATGAAACAAACATTGAAAGATATCAAAGTAATGTATGATGATCCTATTTCTATCTTCTATGATAATACAAGTGAAATTAACATTTCAAAGAATCCAGTGATGCATTTGAGGACAAAAAATATATCTACCAGGTATCATTTCTTGAGAGAGAAGGTTGTGGAGGAAGAAGTAAAACTTGAGTATGTACCTACGAAGGATTAGATTGTTGATATATTTACAAAGGCTCTTCCTAAAGATACTTTTGAGTATCTTCAAGAGAAGTTAGGGGTGATTTCCCCTCTTTTCTTGAACTAGATGCATATGGAGATGCATCAATAGGGTGGGTCTATAGATCCATCTTTCTTTTGGACTGATGTTTTGGTGGCTGCCTCGCAGGGGGAGTAGGTAGTATCATGTGTTGTCATTGAAAGAGTATTCTATTTTTAATGTCAAAGGGGAAATCAATGTAAAATATCTTTTGTCTTTTCCATTGATATCAAAGGGGGAGATGAGGAAGATGTGAAAAAGATTATCTTCTAAGGGGGAGAAACAAAAAGTAAAATCATGAAAAGTGTGTTCAAAGCTATTGTGTTGTCTTTGATGGTTTTTCACATCATGTGTTTCCATCAATGACAAAGGGGGAGATTGTTGCAAGAATGAAGGTGTTGTCATTGATGTCAATTGGTTAACTAGTTATCAACTGGTTGCTATTGTCATTGATGTCATGGATGTAGGTTATTGGTTGTATATGTCGAGGATATTGAGAAAATTGTAATGAAGAAAGGTTGTAGGTATTCAGTGGTTCCTTCAGGTTTTGCTATGGGATTTTCTCCTATGTTCGTGTGGTTTAGATATGTTGATCATGGTTGTTGAAAGCTACTATATCTAGATTTTGGGTTTCTGGATCATTGTACAGTAAGAGTTATGTTCACCAGTTGTGAACTGTGTTTTTTAGGGTATTTGGCTGAGGTCTGAGACAAATGTAGTTGCTCTGGATTTCTTCTTGGTTAAGTATTATGACTTGAGATTCTAGAGTTAAGCTGTTATGATCATGTTGAAGATAATTTTATTGTCTGGAAAGATTGGATTGTGTTAAGGGTTGCATGTGCTTAATTGTTCTATGTTTTCTATAATGGCTTGGCTAACCTTGTGTTAAACACTACTTTCAAAGTTCATGAAGTGTGTTGGGACTTATTTGGGTCCTCATCAAGCATGTTTCTGGGTCGCCCTCATTCTAATTCCACCCTAGAATGTTTTGGCACCGACCTAATTTGAATTTAATGATGTATGGTTGACTTTGGATATGCTTCAAAGTTGAAGATGGTATAAATACAGGATGAGATATCAGTGAAAGGTATGCAAAGAAATAGAGAAAGATATATGTGAAATAGATGTGAAATAATGTGTATGTGATGCGAGTTTGGAAGATCAATGTGAAATCTAATTGTTGAGTTTTTGGATGCAGTGAACTGAAGGTGTACTCTATCATTCATGCATGTCTGCAAGTGGTTGAGTGAATTATGGTGGAAATATCTATTGTATTGAGATCGTCTTCTCTTTGTAACATATCTCTTCTATCTTATTTGTATCTATGTGGAAGTGAGCCCTCCGGGTGGTTAGCCCTTATTCAATAGTGAGTTCTGATCCAGACAGTGAGTGTTATTTTGGCAGTGAGCCTACTCTGGTAGTGAGCCTTTGTAGTAATTTTTGATATTCTTTATATTGTGGGCTAATCCTCACTGTGGTTTTTCCCTTATTAGGTTTTCCACATAAATCTAGTGTTACTGTGTATGTGTGATGCTTTTTCAGTTTCTACCTTTGCACTTACTATTTAATCATTTCAGTAGAGTAAAGGATTTGTGATTAATCAAATTTCTGATGAAAGTTTTGAAGGTTAAAATTTGTCACAACTGATTCACCCCCCCTCTCAGTTGTCTTGTTCAACATAATCTTCCGCAATCCAAGGGTGTATCTTTATTGAGTTGATGGTTTAGGAGTTTTCAACTCCAGGGATGACTCTTTCCTAGTCACAAACTTAGACAAATTTTCACAAATCTAAACTTCCCTTTTTGTTCCCCCTATGTTCTTTTCCTCTCACCATCGGTGTAAGAACTTTTCAACATTTAACTTCCAATAAGGTTTATGTTTTACTTACGTAATGAGCCCATATGTTCCAGAGTTGAACTTGGTAGCTCTGATACCACGTGTAACATGCCCAATGTTCTACCCAAATTTTACTATGCTTTTCACCTCAAGTAAATAAATTATAATGCCAACTATTAACAATAAAACTTTTCTTTTCATATATAAGAATAATATTCTCATTTGAAATAAACACCATTCCAAATTTCCCATTACATTACAACAAAGTATTAATTACAACTTTCCAAAGTATTGATTTCATAGATCATAATTACATGATAATACAATTTTCTATAGAAATGGATACATAAATGATTACATAGCTTCCATGAGCTTGCTGGAACTAGGTATATGAATGGTCTAGGTATTCCCCCTTCCAAATCTTGGTCGCCAATAGATGACGAGAAGCATCACTCAATCAATTTTTCGCCAACCACAGACTCATTATGGTCCCCCACACATCTACTACATATGGTAAGATGACCCTCCCTTCGACAAAGAGATTGGTTTGGTAACCTCATAATATAAATTGACCTTTCCTAAGCTTGGTGTTGTGTCCTACATATCTAGATTTGTCACATAGTGGATACAACCTACACATATGACATTCCCAAACTAGTACGTAAACCTAGATCATAGTGAACTGACATTGTAAATAGTGGCAACTTACACTACTTTGGCCAAAGTATTCATCACCCAGTACTTTGAGTGGACATCATATACTTCACCCACCTTCCTAGCTCAAATTTTTTTGACCATTCATAACCTATGCATAGGATATCCCCTCCATTGGATTATCCTAACCCCAGGAATAACCTATAACCCTTTACCAATAGGGGTAAACATAATGTCTCATCATTATTTGACTGTATTTCAAAAGTACATTCTCAATAACAAAACTGTATATTCAAGAGTGTAATCTCAATAATAAATTATTTACATCAAAAGGTATAATATCATCAACAAATGACCTCAATCAAAATTATAATCTTCAACAATAAATGACTTCAACAAAGATGTAATCAACAATCAATTGATCGATTAGATCATATAGTCTAATTCTCAACCTGTTTGCTTCAATCAATAATCAAATAAAAAATCCTACCAAAAAGGTTATTCTTAACCTAGGGTTTCAATCAAAGTAAAGTAACGTTCAAGTGATCATGCACCAATCATAAGACTTCTCTTTAAAAATACCTTAAATATTCACATGTTTACTACATTTGTATATCATCTGGAAGACATAATTAGCTTGTGAGGAGTTGGCGCATCTACACCCATAGTCCTCTCACAATATGGTTTTGGGTTACTGACACATCTATCATCTTTTAGAATTTTGAGAATAGGAATAGACTCTAATTCAAAATAGCTTAACTAGTAAGTACAATTCTCCACCCTATTGTTGAATATTGGTATATCCTTCAAGTTTATGCCCTACACTAGGGATAAGACTCATTTTCTATCTCAAGGAGATAAGATCAATCAATCAAGTAAAGATTACCAATCAAGGTTTTCACAACATCGTGATGATGATATTTCCACTAAGTAGTTCTATGACTCAACCAAGTTAAACCCCAACTATATAAGCTCTACCTTAAATAATAGTATTTAATACTAGTATAAATAACCATTCCTTAATATGGAGAATACACCTACATTCAAATGATAAAGATTTCTAGACTGGGTACATCTAGAATCTTTCACTTCCACATAAAGAAGATAATAACCTTTCCCGAAAAGCAATTGAACTATTTTCCCAAACAATACAATAATGTCACACAATCTTTTCAAACATATAAAATAAAGTATAAAAGAGTAGAAATCAGCATGCCTGTTTATGCAATGCTACAATTGATCAGACTGGATTCCTAGCACAACCTTCCCAAATTGGTAAGCAATTCCCCAAACTATCTCTCTTTCTCTTCACCAAAATATTACTCTCAAAACCTCTCACAACTCTCAAAAAGTCACTCAAGTCAGAAAATCAGATGATAACAACTCTGAAAATCATAGCAAGAATGTAGATATGCATCCCTATTGAGGTAGATAGCTCCTCTATTTATACACAAATCTCAACAACTAAAGGATAGAAATAGGGTATCAAGAATGACACTTCTAAACTCAAATCACTCGAATCAACAAGTTTAAGAAAAGGTGGCAACTAAATTCGTTGCACAGTAAACACATACACAACCATGGTGAATGAGTCACTTTTTCTCAAATGAACAAGTATGATAAACAAAAATGCAAGGTAATTGTCTTCTATAGGTCGACTTACTTGGCCAACTGCATTCTTGACCATTTCTCATATTTCATAATGCTTCACATTCTGGAATTCATATTGCAAATCAGACTTCTAATCAATTCATGTTTCTCACAAGTTAGCGCCACATTGTTTCCTACATACCCTATTCATTTGGCTATTATTTGCAATGACCAGGCCAAAGTTTCCTATGTGTGGTTATTCATTTTTTTCCTTTGTATTGACTTAGTCTTGGTAGTTATCTTGACACGTTGGTTGGAAAATGATATTATACATAGTGCACGTTACTTCCAATGCTGCCTTATCTCCCAATACTTGGCATTTAAAATTCTTTAAGCATCATTTACTACTTTATGCACTATTCCCTTATCTTTTATGTTGCACACAATACTTATCTTAGGCTATGGTTTAATATGTAATGCATTTGCTAAATAATTGAACGCTTAAAGGAATCATTATCATATATATATATATATCAATTCACAAGTTTATAAAATACATTATTCGATATTCGAATACACATTCACATATTCTCATATTTAATATATATTCATACATGCACATATATACACATATAGATACATATACAAATGTATATATATATATATCATGCCTTGATATTTAAACACATATTCACAATCATATCGATCGACATATATACACAAAATGTATATATATATATATCACCTTGTTAGATCAAAATTCCCATGCATATGGGTAATCTGTCCATAAGCATGCATAGATACATTCTATCTACGTATACTCATGTACGTTATTACTCATGTGTATGATTTTATCATTGATACATACATATATATACATTTTATGTATATATATATATCCTATCAATTAAATATAACACATAAAGAAGAAATCACATACCACACAACGACTCAACACTTTTAACCCCTAAACAAGAACGTTCAAAAACCACAAACAAGACTAAAGTTAACTTACTATTTCCCAAACTATTATCTTGACTTGACCAAACTAGAAGTGTGTGTGTGAAAGCTTCGTTTAGGTCTTTATCAAAGGTTACCAGACCAAGCCCCTCTCCCGAGTGATGCTTTCCCTCTCTTTTGGAGGCTTGAACTTGTTCCTACATTTAGCTTAGCACATAATAATAGTAGTTATCCATTCACATAAAATCCACTTGCATCATAAATCATTTGCATCATCAACAAAGCACTAGAATATTCACATTGCAATACATATTCTTTTTATTGCATTAAATCAATATAAAACATATTAATTCCTTTGAAATTAATAACATCTTATTGCATAATATATTAACATTTTTTTATATACAATGGAGCAAAGAGGGAGCGGGAAGAGGAGTGAGGGGAGAAAATTGAAATCTGGGGATGATTCTAGAGAGGAAGGAGATGATTCTGCAAATGCATATGGTTTACTATTGGGCTAGCTACTAGTGCCATTCTTTGGGATGTTGAGGAGTGGTGTTGGATATTGTCTTTGGCTTGGGATGTGCTATTGCGGGTCTGTGTGCTGCTTTCATCCTTTTGGGAAGTTGTGGATTAGTGTCGGTTGTTTTCGTTTTCCTATTGGGGAGTCATGTTTCGGGTTTGGCTGCTGCATTCGCCCTGTGGGGTTTTTTGGGTGGGGCACTTGGATTGTAGGGGTGTTTTCTTCCTGCTTTTCCTTTCCTGGCAAAGGGTTTGAAGCTTGAATTTCTTGCTCTCGGTGTGCTCAAGGAGTTGTCGTGTATGCTTTTGTTCCTTGACTGCTATGTTAGGGAAGATGTTGAGCTTATTGTTTCAGCCTGCTCCTTTCTTCCTCTGAAGTGGGGTTTCTCTGCTTCTTTATTTCTTCTTTTCTATCCCTACTTGTGTTTAAATGTGTATTTTTCTGTAGTAGGGGTGTTTTGTCTAGTTTGTTTGGGTTTCTTTACCCTTGTTTCTTTGGGAAACTTCCTATTCTTTGGGGTTTTGGCTTTAGAGTGTTGATTGGGGTGGTTTCTTTCTTTGTTGGGGCTGATTCATAATAGATTTGTCTCAAGAGGTTTGTGCCTTTTTCTTTATCTTCTAATGAGACCATTTTGGAGTGGTGGTTTTCCCTCCTTTTTGTTGTGGTTTTTTTCCTTTTGGTTAAAGGTGTCTCCTTTTACCTTTGTCTATTTACCCTCAAAGGTGTCGTTGCTACTTATCCTTTGGTGCCTCTCTTGTTGTTTGGTATTTTCCCAAAGTTTTTCTTTTTGGTTGGGCTTTGTTCTTTCAAGTCCTAGGAGTTCTTGGTGCAAATTCGTGTTGTTGCTACTCTGGGTTTGGTTTTGAAGTTTCTAGCTAGTTTTTCTAGCAAGGTTTTTTTGTTGTCCCAGTTGTTCTTCATGCCTAAGGGAGTCTTGACCGCCCTTTCTTTTTATGGGTGTTCCTCTTTTGAGGTGGATAAAGAGTTGTTTAGTTCGTTGGTTTCTCTTCTCTCACATGAATTTAAGGGTGTTGTTTCCATCCTTGGTTTGGATTTGGTAGGGCTACTTACTTTGTTCATCCTGATGACCTTGATGTTGTTAGTTCCCCTGGTCACTATATTAATTCTTTTTGTTGGAGTGTTGGCTTTCTTTCATGTCCTGTAGTTGGTGTCTCCTATTGATGTGCAAACCTCTCCTTTTGAGGTGGGCATGGGTGTTATTGGTGTGATGGTTTTTTCACACTTCTTCTGCAATTTTTCTCCAGTGCAACTTATATTGAGGAGGAGGCCATTCCTATGGAGGTGGAATGTTGTTTGGCTGGAGTTCCTTTGCATTGGAAGCTTGGGTTTCCATGGTGACTTCTCCTATAAAGGTGGAGAGGGGGTGTTGATGGGATCTATTTTTTTTCTGGTCATTTGGTTTTTTGTGACTTGGTTGTTTCATCCAATGGTTTGGAGAGTTGGGTGGGTGTTGGTGGTAAGTGTTATGTTGTAGTCTGGCTATTGTAGGCCGATGGTTTCCTAGCTATCTTAGGTAGTTCTTTTGTCTACCTAAGCGACTAGTTTATTTTTGGATGGCTGATGTAGGTGATGTCTAAGGGTTCAAGGTCCTTGCCAAAACCTGGTTGTAAGGGGTTTAAGGTCCCTTCTAAACCTTTAGGTTCAAGGTCCCTATAAAAACCTAGTTTTATTAGGTTTTGGTTCCTTTCAAAACCATTTTTTGTAGCTTGGTTTTATTGCAGGTTTGTTGACCCTTTGAAGAGTTGTTATTTCGTTGTTGGTTGTTCATTTCTTTTTATTTTGGCAGCATGATCATCCATTTTCAAGTTTCGGGTCCCATTAAAACCTATTTGTAAATGGTTTCAAGTCTATTCAAAACCTACTTTTCCCATATAATCAAAACATCTTATTGCATGTTTCAGTATTTCTTTCACTTGGTATTCAAAACCTATTTTTCCCATATAATCAAAATATCTTATTGCATATTTTAGTTTTCCCCATACAATAATATGTAACATCATCAACAAGAAAAAGCTACAGAATGAACCTCAAGAGTCTTCAAGGAAATCAAGAGCCCTCAAATGTTATCAAAATTTTATCAAAGGTTATTATTGACATATTGATGAATTTAATCAAATAAGAGAATTTGATTAAACGGTTAGACCGAGGGATGATTTAGGAAGAAACGATGTTAGTAAGTCAGGATCAGATGCACAATGTCAATCAGTATATTTTCGATGTCTACATTTTGCCCCTCTTTGAAGCAATGCACTTGTTGCGTTAGTTCAAAGAATAATCGATCTTGATCAAAGCCAAATTTTTTTTCGATATTTAAAAACTTACCCTACTGCTGCATGGCGAGAGAAAACATGCCATTATAATGCCCCCTCGAGAGATCAGACGAAAATTTTAACTTTTTGGGTGATCTCGCGAAAAAAGGTGACAAGGTGCTCGATAGGTCCGAAAGGGGTCCTGGAGGCTAAAAATGTGTCTAAACACAATAAAACGATGAAAAACAAGCCTCAAACGGACCAAAACAGGTTCGGGGGGCCAAAACCCTAGTAGGACAGCTAATTAGGGCTAAAAAACCCTAATTTTTAGGCTAAAAAGGGGCTCGAGGGGTCACTTTCAAGTCATTTTCACACACCTCCGCTAGCAAACCTCAGGATTTGAGTTCTGACCTCTGACAATATGGCGCAACGACAACTTCCTCTACACATTTTCGACCGAGTTCGGACCTACCAGCGGCCACCAGGTATTGGTGCCCCGGTATGTGACCCTAACTGAAGCTTCATTTTTTCAATTTAATGCATTTATTACATGCTTTAGGGAGAGCTTGCCTCCAGCGGCGCTATTTTAGTGCCGCTCGGTGTTTGAAGTGCACTGCTTTTGGGAATTTTGCGCCGCAGCGGCACTGTTTAGCGCCACAGCGGTGCAGTTTGGAGTTTTAAAAACTCCACCGCTAGGGTCGGCTCGGCTCGGACTCAGCAGGCTAGTTTGATCGAAGTGTGCCGCGGCGACACTCTTTTCACAAAAACTGTGACACTGAAGGATAAACTGCACCGCGGCGGCTCAATTTATCAAAAATCTGGGTCCAGCGTAGGAGTTTGAGGAAACTCAAACTGTGATGCCTTCACAAACTGCGTCGCTGGAAACGAGTTTGGAGCGCTAGGTCAGGAATTTTTTCAAATTTTTTAACATGATGACTTTGCGTGATGTAGGACAGAACTAGGGAGCTTTATTCGCGGGAGCACTGGTCACGAGATTTGGTGAGCATCCTACGAGACTTGAGCGACAGGGATCAGGACCGACTTGGAGTCGCTAACCTATGGCACATTGCATACGCAGCGCCCGTGCGCACACACCTTGGGATGCTATTAGCGCTGGCCAAGAGGTGGCACAACGAGACCTCGTCATTTCATCTTCCCACTGGTGAGGAAATCGTCACATTGGAGGATGTTTGGCGCATACTACGGTTGCCCATTCATGGCCACTAGGTGATCCATGATATGGAGGAGGGATGCGATTGCTGCACCCGAGTCCTCGCCATACGAGACATCATTTATTGCGAGGGACAAATCGAGTTGGAGAGGTACAGAGTTGTAGTACCTCCCTTCCGCTGGGCAGTTGCGGCGATTATTTCGGGTTTGGTTGCCCCAGACTGATGAGAGCAGTATTTCAGTCTGGGATGGGGATACTGCTGGGAGAGGATGGTCCGGGACAGGCCAGTTTGATTCACATGGGGGCCCGTCCTTTTGGCCTCACTTTACAGGGATCTCCATGAGTATGTATTCATGGATGGCAGAGCATTGGGAGCCGGGGTGACACTTCTGCATGTTTGGGCGTGGGAGCACATTTCTGTGATACGTCCATGGGTCGTTCCGGTTTCGATGGGGGCAGAGGATGCCCTAGTGGCATGATACAAAGGGGGTGTGTCCTTTACACACACTGGAGAGCATGAGATCCCCCACTGGAGGCGGGTCACAGACGAGATGCTCGTATTCACTTGGAGACCATACCTCGGTCAGCCTGGATGGGATGATGATGCAGACCAGCTCTTCTACTGTCGCCAGGACTGCTACATGCAGGGCCGAGAGCACACTATGATAGAGAGATATTTTCCTGGGTGTGTACGTTAGTTTGGGGAGCCGTAGGATCAGTCAGATGACGGTTACGTGGCTATCTTTGCACGTAGCATGACACAAACATCATGGGGCCCTGGTATTCCTACTGTGGAGGTGGTTGACAGTTTTTGACATTTGGTAGCCCGACCGTGGGCCTACGATCAGGGTTTGGCAGATCCGGGCACGACACAGGCCTACAGAGACTGGTTCAAACCTCCTCTCCGATTGACTGTTCCAGGTGAGGATCCAAAGGCACACAGGGTCAGAGGCAGGGGCAGAGGACGAGGATGAGGATGAGGAATGAGGATCAAGATCCGATAGGATCCCCCATTGATGCCCTTAGCTCCACCAAATCAGGAGGATGTCCCCATGCAGGACCAGCAGCAGGATCTGCCAGTCCCACCACCACGAGCCGAGGGTGAGGGTCAGGTTCCTATACAGCCACGGGCACAACCAACAAGGCAGGCAGATGCATGAGATGCCTTGATTTTGTAGTTACAGGCGCAGGTATAGGCAGTGACGGCTAAGCGAGACCAGGCACGAGCTGAGAGAGACCAAGCTGTACAGCAGCGACAGGTCGCAGAGCTACAAGCAGCTACAGAGCTGGGCCGTAGGCAACAGATTGAGAGTATGACAACCGCCTCGTCCTCGCAGGGTACAGTGCCGGTCTGATCCTACAGGGAGGCCATCTGAGAGATAGAGTACTACCGCCGGGCCTACCACGACCATGTACCTAAAGCAAAATGGGTCCCTGACTACTCAAAGTGAGCCAGCCAAAGACCACCAAAGGTTCACGGTGATAGGGGCGACGACAGCATCCACAGAGATCGGCCTTGATCCAGATGATACACACTTTTGGTGCCTTATGGGCTCATTTTTGATAGCCCTGATGGGCATTTTTGTACTGATTGACACACTTGTACAGTGATCCGATTATTATTCTTGTACTATGACAATGATATGATATATATGAGTTGATTTTGATGCGATGTCATGTGTACTCCTGTATTTATGCATGTATGATTCTTCTTTCTATATGTGATGGATGCATTTATTTCGAATGACGTTTATGCATTTGATTATGACCTATGATATGATGTGCAATGATGTTAACTATATGATGATTTATTTTATGCAGATGTGATATGTGAAATGATTTGATTTATGGTATATGCAATGATGTGTAGAAAATGCATATATATGAGATGATTTATGGATGAATGTGATATGATGCGATGGTCATGATAAAATGAAATGATGGTACGAGATGCTTAGAATAACAAATGTTATTATCCTAAATGATGATGTATGTGATGCAATGTTAATGCAATATGATATGTATGCCAAATGAATTGAATGCTTATATTTCTATTGTTTATGATTATAATGATTATGAGATACTTCCATTCATGCTATGTGATGAAATATAAAGGAATGCTTATGCAATGATCAATGTAATGTCATGAGATGCAATGTAATGGGTGAAATGCAATGATATGGATGCACCTATTTATGTGATGATGAGAATGCAATGTTTCCTATATGATACGCAATGCAATGTGCTAGTGATGTCTATATGATGTGCTTATGCAATATGCTAATGATTTGTGGATGCAGGGTCGATGATAATGATGGTGACGATGAGCAATTGTCATAGTACCTTGTTAGTGTGGTTAGTGAGAAGAGAAGAAGTCAAGATGCAAGATGACACAAATGCAAATGATGATGATGATGATGATGATGATGACTTGCCGAGGAATTGGGATTTTCAAAGGGCCAAATTTTCTTATGTTTGATAACACACGTGGTACGATGCATCAAGGTATAGAAAACCAGGATGGCGTTGTACTTAGTGTGATGGACTTTGACTCAACAATCAGATAGGAGTATTCTTGTTCACACCTGACATACGAAAACCTTACTAGGATGTATTTCAGAAGTTTCAGACATCTCATACCAAAACATGGAAAGGTAAACCTATCCCTGTAATAGTCAACAAGTTGCCCTAGACCTCTTCCATATATGCCTAACAAAGAGAGTATTCGCCGAGGTTATTTTGCAAGAACGTCCAACAAGCACAATAGACAAAAGATAATGATCATTGCCCCATTCCTATTTCTCTAAATCCGCTGTTTTGGGATATCATCGAGACGTCCTTGGAATGAGCGCAAATAAGATAAGTCAAAAGATAAAGACCAAGTAAACAAACAAACTAATGCTCTTCAATACCGCTAACGAGAAAAGGACGTGTTTTCTAAGATGATAACCGAAACTTATTGCCAAAAGATAATGCCCATTGTAGGAAGGATGCATCCTAGGACATGTTAGTGGATGGCGGAACGTCATTTCATTTATAAGGGATGATTGATATGGGACAAATTCAGATGATGAGTTACCGATACAAAGAGGTGACCAATTTGTTTACGTACCGACTTAGACTTAAGACTTTGACGCTTTTGAGTTCTTGCTTTTAAACTGCTAGACTTGTTTCCAATTGTTTTACCAAAGGTTGAGGATGATGATCAGTTTATTATGAGTGGTGTTATTGTGGATGCAAGTGAGATGAGGCGATGGATTTTTTCAAATATTTGGATGTTTTGATGTTTTGTAAATGTTTTGAGGTCGTTTTTGGTATTTTCGAGATTTTGCAAATGTTTTGATTTTCAAAATTTTCAATGTTTTGGGATTTTCTAAGATTTCAGTGAAGAGACTAACGTAAAGACCTATCCTAGGGGCCTCTGGGGCTGATCAACAGATTAGCCTTGGCTCACGCTTATACACGCCAGAGACCACGAATTGACCGATGATTTGGACCGATGACAGATGATGATATACATGATGAGATGTCGTACTTTATTATGACAGACTCCTAAAGGATTGACCTAAATGTCTCTGGGATGATCAAAGATCAACCTTGCCTATGTTCAAGCTCAGAGACGACGTAGTTTGACAAGACGACCTTGTTTTTGGCTTTTTTGAATGAATTTTTGACCTATTTTTGGGATTTTTGATATGTTTTGATTTTTTTGGATTTTGTGCTTTTCTGATGCTTTTGGATTTTTTGATTTTATGATTTTTTTGGATTTTCTGATATTGAATATTTTAAGACCATACACGAATCCGATCCGATAAGAACATGCCCCCAACGTGATGCAATAGACTACTCTGATAAAGGCAGGACAAATTGACCTTGAAGATGGGCCGAGTAGTACTAGGAGGGATCATGATACGAACACAAGACCAAGCTATGGTGCAGATGCGAGTGGATGTGTGATGGGTGGAGACCTCAATGTGATGGATGATGGGATGATATGGATGGATGATGCAGATCAAGCCATAAAGATCCTGGTGGATGGGAAGTGCTTATTTACACAAGGTGCCTGTTTGCCAGGTTTTCACAGAGGTACTTGCCCAAAGTGCCACCAAGGTGGTTTTCACTAGAGGACGGTTTTTTTTATCCTTTTTTTTTATTTTTTTGGATTTTTTGCTTTTTTGATTTTTTTGTTGTTACCAAGATAAACCGCTTGCCGTGTTTTTGCCAAAGTAACCATTTTTCGATCTCTTTATGATTTTTTGATTTTGGTTCTATAATCTTGAAAGAATTTAGGTATAAAACTTTTGAGATGGGGAGCTATTCATGGGCTCTTGCAGAGGTTCCCCTTCGAGTGTTGATAGTTGATATGCCCTTGATTTGTAGCTTGCTGTGACGATGAAAGGTCCTAACCAATTAGGTTCAAACTTTCCTTTGCTACTGGGATTGGGGACATTCTTCTGATTTTCTTTTAAGACCAATCCTCTGATTTGGAAAGTCCTATTTTTTATTTTCTTGTTATAGCTCTGTTTGAGTCTATTCTGATAGACTTGCAGATGGTTCAGAGCATCTATGCATCTCTCATCCAGTAATTCTAGCTCATTCAATCTTGACACCTGGTAGTCCTCATCAGTAATGAGGTTTTTCAATGATATTCTGAGGGATGGGAGCTCGATCTCAATGGGGAGAACAACTTCTGATCCGTAGACCAAGGAGAATGGGGTGGCGCCAGTGGGTGTGCGGATGTTGGTTCGATAAGCCCAAAGGGCAGGATTAAGTTGCAAGTGCC